>CAUYUJ010017225.1:55009-140009 GCA_963575745.1 Prorocentrum cordatum
TGCTATGCTGCATCGTTCCTTCTGAATATGAGCCATCCCATCCCTGCCAAACCGGGCTTCCCCCCCAATCATCCCTGCCTCATGAAGCTACGCGCGCGCCCTCATTTATAAAAACCGCTTGAAAACAAAAAAACATATTGCAACAAACGGGACGAACAACGGTACACGAGCGCGTCTTCGCGCGCGCACATGCCAACATCCAACAATCAGTATCGCATCCACATAAGATTTCATGCGCGCGCGTCCTCGCGCGCGCGCGCATGAAATCGTATACAATCAGCGGTATTGCAACGCGGGTGCCAACAACAAATCTGTTCGCGCGTTCTTGCGAATTCCAAAGAAAACCCGCAAATTGTTTGTTTCCGATGATTTATTCATTGCGGCCAAACGACCTCTCCAACGTGCATGTCGACATGATTCGGGAGCCGTTTCGCGCGTGTTGGGGGGAGGGCACGATCCCGGTCAAACAAATACCACGCGGGCCACTCGCGCCCGTCGGCCGCGCGCGCACGACGAAAGCGCTGCAAAAGCTTCCAACTCGCCCGACGCGTGGAACACCATCATCGGCACCAGCGTGACCAGCATCGGCGCCGTATAGAAACCCCCCGCCCCAACACAACGAAGACCAGCCCCCCCACCAGCGCGTCCCGGGGGGGGGGGGGGGGGGGGAGGGGGGGACCAGATATACACCCCCACCCCACTCAAAAAAATAAAATAAAATTTAGAGTAGCTGGCCTTGGAGCCGGCTTCGCATCGTTATCGTCGTCACCAGCATCGCTACTATCATCATCGAGTTTGCCGCTGTCGACGTCGCCATGATACCACGCCCGCCCGAACCACTGACTCGCACGGAAGTGCCCGCGCAGCGATGCGCCAGCGAGCGCCTGATCAGCAGCCATCACAATCGCCGACGCATGGGTTTTGCAAACAGACCTGCGGGCGGGTGGGTAGGACGATTGCGCGAGGAGCGGGGTTGACAACTCCAGATTCGCCGCGGCGAATTGCACGACATAGGGTCTCTTTTCTATAAAGAAATTCGCATCTACCACCCCCCTGAGGCGGGAATCATCGACCCCCCTTCTGGGGATGTGTCACTTACATGCGATTATGCCCCATCGGTCTTTCCAGCTATGAACTCATGCCATCCCAGCCAGGCCGGGTTCGACACCCCCCATCATCTTTTGCCAAAAAAAAACACCATGCGCGCACACTCGTGCATCAAGGATCACCAAGTCCAGCAGTCTTTCGCAGAAAACGGGGACGAAGTGCACGCGCGCGTCGTCGCGCTCGCACGCCGAAGTCCTCAAGACATCTTAGGTCGCGCCGGGATCTAAAAATCAACTGCACCGCCAAAATCCCATGCAGAAAAATGTCGCGACATGTGTGTCGAAACGAAATATGCGCAGAGCTATTGCTGATGCTAAATAAAACAATGGTTGTGTTGTGTTGGTATAAATGCACACACGGAAAACATCAGACCCGACCAAACGGGCTACACAGCGCGCGCGTGTCGGAATAATCCCGAGAGCCCACGCGCGCTGGGGGGGGGGGGGGCGATCTGTCAAATTCGCCGGCCGCCAGGGGCGCGCTAAGATCTCCGCTGACACGCGTGAAAATCGTGACCACTGGGAGCCCCGGAACGAAAAGCGCCCTGGCCGAAACCCGGGAGACTACCAGCAAGGTCCCCGCAAGGTCCCCCAGAGCGCCCCAGACGCCCCCCAGACGGTCCAAGAGGCCCCACATTGCCGAAATATCTCTCCAAGACACCCGCAATTGCCTCCAGACAGCCCCAGAGGCCGCCAAGAAGCCCCGAAAGAGCCTCGCGAGGCCCTCCGAGAGGGCCCCAAGAAACGCAAATCGCCCGTGTCCTTTCGGAAATCGCACATTTCTCGCATTAGCGACTTTGAAATTCGCAACGCTCGGAACTGCCCAGGAGGCCCTCAAAGCGCCCCTGGCCCAACCAAGACGATTCCAGGACGCTGAAAGACAACCCGAAAGGCCCTTCAAGACGGCCCTAGAGGCCACCAGAAAACCCGGGGGGCGGCACTCCGAGCTGCCTTGCCCGGCCATTTCCCGCGAGATCCCTTGCGGGACCGCTCGCAGAACCCCAAGACGCACCCAGAAGCTCCAAAATGCTGGCCCAAGAGTGGGCAGGCGCGGAGATGCGACGCATCAGCTCGCAGACCGTCCGATTGTGCAAACCGCCCGCGCGCGACAGGGTGTGTCATAGAGAAACAACCACGCGCCCTATGTTCGCATGGTGCGGAGTGGTTCTTCCACGTTGCACAGCGCAGCGGTGCACTCCAACGGTCGCCATCGACGCTGCCCTCCATGGCGCAAGCAACTGCAAACGCGGATGATGCATGCGATCGGATACTTGCCATCTCTGGTCGCACCCGCTAGCGGCGCGCAGCGCGCAGTGCCCGCGGGGCGCAGGCGCGCGCGCGACGGCTGACACCGCGGAAACAGCGGGGGCAGTCTGGGGGGGGCGGCGTGAAAAACGAGCGTACGAATGCCGAAATAACGACCAACATCGCGCGCGGTAACTCGCTGCGGAATCGCAACTTCGGGCGCGCATTGGTCCTGCGCCGCTTTACGGGCCAAGCCGCCATTGCGGGCGACGGCGAAACACTGGGCTTAGCGCGTCATGGCGGCGCAGGAAACGTCGCAGAGTCGCGCGTGCGATGCGCGAAACGCCGCGGTGCCGCGCGCGGAGCGCCGTCGCAGCGCGGGACGTCTTGGCGCAATCCTGGGTTTTGACTCACGCGCTCAAGCGTCGCCCGCTCGCGTGCGCAGGTGCGGTTCAACTGTGGCCCAAGTGTAATGCATGTGCAGTTCAGGTGTAGCCCTTGCACTTCAAATGTAGTTCCAGTGAAGTTCAAACGTCGCCGAAGTGTAGTTTAATATTAATCCAGGTGCGTTCCAGATGAGGTTCAGGTGAAGTTCAAATGCGTATCGGTTGTAATCCTTGTAGCTCAAGTGTAGTTCAACTATAGACGAAGTCTTGTTCAAGTGCAACGCAAGTGTAGTTCAAGTGTAGTCCAGGGGAAGTCCCAGCGGATTCAAGTGTAGTTCACATGTAGTTCAGCTGTGATGGGGGTAGTTGCTGCAATTCAAGTGTGGTGTACGGAGTTCAAGTTTAGCGCGCGTAGAACTCAAATGTAGTTCAACTGTAGCCCCCGTGCAGTTCAAGTGTAGCTCCAGCGTGGTGCGAGTGTAGTTCTGGCGTAGTTCAAGTGCGGACCAGGCGTCGCCATTGCAATTCAAGTGTCGGCCGAAGGTAGTTCGAATGCAGTTCAAGTGTAGGCCAAGTACAACGCAAGTGCGGAGCAGTCGTAGCTCCAGCGTGGTACAGGCGCGCCCCTTGTAGCTCAAGTGTAGCTCGAATTTAGCTAAACTGTGGCTCGAATGAAGTTCACGTGACAATCGGGCGTGGTTTAAGTGTGGTTCAAGCGTGGCTTTCGGTGTAACTCAAGTGTAGTTCAAGTGAGTCTCAGCCGCCGCCGTTGCAGTTCAAGTTGAGTCCACGTGTAAAACGAGCGTAGCCCGCGTGTGATCCAAGCGCAGTCTAGTTCAAGTGCAGTTAAGGTCTAGAGGTTGAGTTGTAGCCCATGTAGTTCAAGTCTAGTTGAGGTGTCGTCCGGATGTGATTCGAGTGTATAGTTCAAGTGCGGTTCAAGTGCAGTTCAGATGTAGTGCAAGTGCGGCCCAGGTGCAGTCTTGCAGTTCATGCATATTCCAAGCCTGGTGCAGGTGTTGTTCAAGTGTAGTCACACGTAGTTCAAGCGTAGTGCAGGCGCAGGTTTTTTTCCCCAACGCTTCGGCGATAGAGCTGCCCTTCTTGCCATAGTCCCATTACTATGGCGGAAGCAGGTGTGTGCATCCGCTCTGTATGATGGATGCAATGGTGCGCGCTGTTTTTGTACAGTCAAAATAGCGCGCGCCGCATCTCCGCGCCCGCCCACCCAAGAAGCCTCCAAGGGCCTCCCAAGAGGCCCCCCTAAAAAACACGTCGCCTCCCAAAGACCCGTCTTGTCGACGACCAAAAAGTCGTCTGGAAAGTTCCAAGAAACCATCTACAAACCTCCTTCTGATCGCCAACTCATGCGAAAATATGGGCCAGCGGAATTGTCGAAGCGATTGCGAATAATGCCGCACGAACCGCTCGCGCCCGTCGGCCGCGCGCGAACGTGGACATCTGGGCGAAACCTTCATCGCCGACGCGTGGGCACCTATCGTCGTCATCTGCGCGATCAGCATCGGCGCCGTCCTTGGCCTCACCGTCATCATCGTCGTCGCCGCCGCCGGCGTCGCCATTATCATCGCCGCGTTTAACGCTGTCTACGCCGCCGCGATGCCGCGCCCGCCCGAGCCGCCGACTCGCGCGGAAACGCCCGCGCGTCAGCGCGGCCTGCGAGACGCGCCGGGAAATGCCCCGCGGTCAGCGCCGCCGCGGCTGGCTGGCCCGCGCTCTGCGCGCGCTAGCGCGGCCGCAGCAGCGCGCCGGCCAGCGCCGCGCAATCGTCGCAATCGCCGCCGCATGGGCGCTGCAACGCAAGTTGCGAGCGGGTGGAATGATTGCGCGAGCAGTGGAGTTGAAAACTACAAGTTCGGCAGGGTGAACCCTCCATCTTTAATGAGAAACCGATTCGACCACCCCGCCCGGGATTGCCCGCCCCCCTTTACGTGCAGCAATTCACATGCGACTCGGCCCGATCGTTCGTCCTTTCATAAATTCAACCCATCCCAGGCCGGCCGGCATCGAACCCCCCCGCCATCCTCTGCCAAAAAAACCACGCGCGCATACTCGTTCATCAGAAATCACCAGCTTGCAACAATCACTTGCAGCAGAATGAACTCAAACGAAGTGCACGCGCCCATGCCGAAATCTTCCAAACACCTCTAGGTTTCGCGAAGGATTTCAAAATCGAGCGCCCAAGCAAACACATAATAACACGTGGTTCCGCAACGAAGATTTCCAACAAAGAGGGAACAACAGCGCTCGCGCTCTTGCGAATTCTGCAGAGAACCAACGGCTTTCCACATTTTCGCACCATTCTACCAAACGGGCTCCGCGCGCGCGTCGAAATCGTTCGAAAGCCCTCGCGCGCGCGCGGTCGCAGGAGTCCTTTGCAACAAAAGCAAAAAAACGAAGTACGCGCGCGAGCGTCGTCGCGTGCGCGCGTGCCCAAATCAGTCAAAGCCCTAGGCTTCGCGCGGATTTCAAAACCGAGTGCCCCGACATCAGCTAACAACAAATTGTTTCGAAACATCAGTATGCGAATAACACTGCGCTCGCGCTCTTTGAAATTCTTGAGAAAACCATCGGTGTTCAATATTTTCATTGAGTTCTGCCAAATGGGCCTCTCGTGCCGCATGCCGACATCATTCGCACGCCCTTTCGCGCGTGCTGGGGGGAAGCACGATCCGTGTCAAATAACACCATGCGGGCCACTCTCGCGCGTCGGTCGCGCGCGCATGCTGAACTCTTTCCAAAACCTTCATCACCGACGCGAGGACGCCGTCATCGTCGTCGGCGTGATCAGCATCGGCGCCATCACTAGCCATGCTGTCGTCGTTGTCAGCATCGCCACCAGCTTCGCTAATATCATCATCGTGTCTGACATTGTCGACGTTGCCATGATACCGCGCCCGCCCAAGTCGTCGACTGGCACTGAAATGCCCGCTGGGATGTGCCCAGCGGTCAGCGCCACCGCGGCCGCGTCGGTCGCCGCGCCAAGCTAGCTGGCCGCTGCGCGCGCGTGCTCGGGTTTGCGCGTCCGCAGAGATGCACCAGCCAACGCTCGGCACCCATCGAAATCGCCGCCGCATGGGTTTTGCAAACCAAATTGCGGGTGGGTGGGTGGGATGGTCGCAAGAGCATGTAATGTGTCGGCTCGTTTATAACAGAAACAATTGCACCACTTAGAATGCACCACGCAGATCGTTCGCATCGATTACACACTATGCAACTATGTTTACAAATATGTGTGTATGTATAGTTGCTTCTATACTGCACTACGCCGATTGCACCAGGTCGATTGCACATCGAGTACTCACCAAATAGAGTGCACATTGCACAACATATGTTGGATCACACATTGCACCAACAACAAATTGCATCACATATGTTGCTCCACACAAACAACATATATTGCACAACACAAGTCGTACCATGTAGTTTGCACCACATAGATTGCTCCACAGAGACTGCACAGCATATATTACCAGACGCGCACTGTTCGGGATCCACGCTAGCTCATATATGTATATACGTCAACTTCTGTATCCGCCGACCCCCCCATGCCAGGGGTGAGAAGGCGTGTGAGATGATTGGCTGCCCTCCTTCCCTTTTTCCCCCTCCCCAAAGGTCCAGAATCCCCAGAGACTCCAGGGCTTCCAAATCTGCCGCCCGTGGCCTCAATGACATGCCGAGACGGTCCAGAATCGCCGAATGACTGGCCAAAGAGGCCTACGATGGCTCGAAGACGCTCCAGGACGCCTTCAAGACTCAAGACGTCCTAAGAGAGGCACGAAGCCTTCTCATGAGGCCCCCGAGAAGTAAAAAACCATGCTCTTCCTTTGATTCCCTACCTCTGCTCTGCCTAGAAGGGTTCTTACCCTGTGTGCTTAAAGTGCCGGGCAATGGAAACCGCCCCGGGCGGTTCCCCCGGCATCTGCCCCGCGGTTCCCCCAGTTACGTCCCCTTAGCTTGGCGTTGCCTATCTCATCTTAGCCTAGCTTATTTCATCTTAGCTTAGCTTAGCTTCATCTTAGCTCAGGTTTATCTTAGCTTAGCTTACCTTCATCTTAGCTTCGCTGAGCTTTAGCATAGCAGAGCACAGCACAGCATAGCGTAGCATAGCGCAGCACAGCATATCATCGCATAGCCCAGCATAGCGCAGCATAGCATAGCATAGCATTGCATAGCGCGGCGCGGCACAGCATAGCACAGCGCAGCATAACATAGCAGCAAAGCAAAGGCAAAGCAACAGCAGCGACAGCAAAGCAAAGCACAAGCAACGCAAAGCAAAGCACAGCAAAAGCAAAAGCAAAGGCAAAGGCAAAGGAAAAGCAATGTGCAGGAAAAGGCAAAGCAAAAGCAACAGCAAAGGAAAGGAAAAGCAGCAGCAAAGTAAAAGCAACAGCAAACACAAAAGCTAAAGCAAAAGGAAAGGCAACACAACAGCAAAGCAAGCAGTCTGCCTATAGCATGGGTGTAATTCCCTACCTAGGCTCTGCCTAGAGGGTTAGCGTAGCTTAGCCTAGCTTAGCATAACGCAGCGCTGCATTGGCATAGCATAGCATAGCATAGCATGGCCAAGCATAGCATATCATAGCATCGCACAACATATCATAGCATAGCATAGCATAGCGCAGCTTAACATAGCATAGCATATCATAGCATGGCACATCATTACATATCATAGCTTAGCATAGCATAGCACAGCGCAGCATGGCATAGCATATCATGGCATATAATAGCATAGCATAGCACAACATCGCATGGCATAGCATAGCATAGCAACTAATGCTGCGTTCCTAGGGGCTCCAACTTCTAGGTAGGGTCGCACTGGGGTAATTTTGTTCGTTATTTCTGAATGTATCGCCTTCTCGAGCTTCCAACGCTCCAAAGCGGTCCAAGAGGCCCCGGAAACCGTCCCAAGACTGCTCAAGAGGCCACAACGACGAGCCCCGAGAAGGCCCAAGAGGGCCCCAAGACGGCCCAAAGAGGGGCCCAAGACGGCCGAAGATCGCCCCAAGAGGGCCCCAAGAGAGGCCAAGAGGGAGAACAAGAATCGAAAATCCTGTCTTTCCGTCAAACCCCAAGAAGCGACCCAACAGAGGCCCCCACGAAGCCCCCAAGAGGCCCCAAAGACGCCCCCAAAAGACCCCAAAACGGCCCCAAAGACGCCTCAGACCTGCCTCCAAGGGGCCCAGCCAGGCCGTCAAATAGTTCCCATGACGCCCACAAAGTCCCCAGATAGTGCCCCAGAAGCCCACGACGCCTCACCCGTGGGCTCCCCGCCTTCTGGGGGTCGGCGGACTGGCGTAAGCCTCTTGAATAATATCCTCACTACCTGCCCCTACCTTCTCCGCACACCTCCCTACGTGTCCGACGAAGATGTCGACAACAACAACAACGCAGTCGCTGTCAACAGCGGCAACATCGACGGCGGTAACGACGTGGGCGTCGCTTGGTGCGCTTCAGCTCGGGCAGCTTCGTAGAGACGGGCCGACGCCGACGACGGCAGCGACGTCAACGGCAGCGACGACGTCGACGACTTCGGCGACGACGATGGCGACGACGCCGACAAAGCCGACGATGCCAACGGACGCGACGCCCACAGCGGCGACGCCGACGGCGACGGTGTCGTCGACGGCAGCGGCGACGCGGACGGAGACGTCGACGGCAACGGCGTTGTCGACGGCAACGGCGGCGACGTCACGTCGGTGGCAACGACGGCGGCGGCGGCAGAGCGGGCGGAACGGGGGGCCGTTGGTGCGCTTCAGCTCGGGCAGCAGCGTGGCGATCAGACGCGAGCCTGTGCAGCCCAGGGGGTGGCCGAGGGCGATGGCGCCGCCCTTGGGGTTCACCTTGTGGGGGGGGGGGCAAGGAAGGAGATGAGGAGCAGGGGACGGAGGAGGGCGGAGGAGGGCGAGAAGGATGAGGCGAAGCAGAAGCGGAGCGCGCAGGTGTCCGCCAGGGAGGGGCCCAGAAGGCCAGCGCGAATGGGCCAGAGCCCTCAAGGATCGTAGAAATCGGCGTGGGGAGGTTAGGGATGAGAGAACGTAAGGGGGAAAGTTCATGATCCGCCACTGGTGTCCGAGAAGATGCATTTTCCGCCGGTTTACATGCCGTGCTGGAGAAGGATGAGCAGGAGGGGGGATATGAATGCGGGGGGGCAGGGGGATGAAAGGTAGATGAGGAAGAATCGAGGTTCGGGGGTCGAGGTTTCTGAATATTTGCGGGAGTACTTTTGGCCCCCGTGTTGTGACCCTAGAGGCCTCCTAACCTCTGGAAACCTCTGGAGAGCTCCGGAGGCCTCCAGCCTCCAGAGACCCTGAGGGGGAGACGAGGGGGAAGAAGATCGAGGATCCAGGCTGTTCAGAGTTTTTTTGGCCACATTCGGACCTCGGGGTATCTTCAACTCTGGTCGGAACGCACACCTGAGGAGAGAAGGGAGCGGTGGGAGATGGAGGGGGGACGACGAGGGGCACTGCCTCTTCTTGGTGCACGCCCCCAGCGCTGCGGCGGATCTGCACGGCAGCGCGACTGGACCTTTTGCCCCATCCTGGACGCTGGTTTTTGAATTAAAAAACCTGAGTTTTGAATTCAAGACTGGTTTTTGAATCCAGAAACCTTGTTTTTGAATTCAAAAACCGGTTTGGATTCCCCCCCTCCAATATTGCTACTGCAGGCTCGGGAGAGTTTTCTCCTAGCGCAGGTCCACAAGGCCAGCGCTGGCTTGCAGTCAGTCGCACGTCAGCAAGGACGAAGCGATGGGTCTGCACCACCACATTGCGAGGACGTCTCAAGCGAAAACCGCGCCCTAACGAGGCCTAACAAGGGTGCTCGCAAGGACGTCTCCGGCGATACCGCGCCCAAGCCGGGCCAAGCATAGTAAGGACGGCTCGGGCGAAACCGCGCCCAAACTAAGCCACACCAAAAGAATCGCGAGGACGTCTCCAGCGAAACCGCGCCCAAACTACGCACATCGCAAGAAAGCCTCAGGCGAAACCGTGCCCAATGCAAGGCAATCAATGGAAATTGCAAAACAATTGCGAGGACGTCCCAAGCGAAACCCACCCAAAACCAAACCAAACGAGCGACCAAATCAAGATCCTACCAGCCATCTGAGCGTAGGTGGTCTCAGGATTGCTCTCTTTTGACTTCCCAACTCCTCATCCCTTCGGAGAGGGGTACCCTCCCCCTCCCCTCCCCTGATGTTTTTGTTAGGGGTTCTGCGAGGTGTCGGATGATCCGTTTTCGCCCAGGGTGGCTCGAAGAGGGCCTCCGATTCGTATGTACTCCAAGATGTCCTCCAACATGGCTCAAAATGGCCGACTGTGGCTCAAGATGACTTCTACCTCGCTCCAAGAGGCCCCAAGGACCGCTCCAAGACGGCCTGAAGTGATCGCGGAGCCCTCTCAGGACCTCCCCAAGAAGCCAAGATCGGTCAAGAGCCGAAGGAAAATCAATGATTCTCGTCTCGCCTTCTCGCTTCCCATTAGCTTTTGAGGCCTTAAAATGGCTCGAGAGAGCTTCAAGATGGACCCAAGGGGCCCCCTAAGAGGCGCCCAGCGCCCAAGATCGCCCCAAGAGCGCCCCA
This sequence comes from Prorocentrum cordatum, assembly GCA_963575745.1. Classification (NCBI taxonomy): domain Eukaryota; class Dinophyceae; order Prorocentrales; family Prorocentraceae; genus Prorocentrum; species Prorocentrum cordatum. The sequence goes on from CAUYUJ010017225.1 coordinate 65,344, forward strand.
AGAGGCGAGCCTGAGAGGGGGGGGAACCTTTCGATCCCTCTCCTTTGATCGATGGCGTCCAATTTGGCCCCAAGGCCCTCCAGGGCTCCCAAGACGGCCCCAAGAGGGCCCCCTGACCCCCCAAAAGAGCCCCAGAGAGCCACCCCAGAGGGCCCCGAGACAGCCCCACGAGGACGCCAAGAAGGCCTCAAGAAGACCCCAAGATGGCTGCCAGAGTCCTTGACCTCGTCCTCATCCTCCTCCTCCTCATACTACTCTCTTTCGATTTCCTCCTCCTCCTTCTCCTCCTCCTCGTTCTCGTTATCATCGTTATGTGCCTCGTCTTCTTCAATGTCTGGCTCCTCTTCCTCATCCTTCTCCTCCTCATCCTCCTCCTCCTTGTCCTCCTCCTCGTCCTCGTCGCCCTCTTCCTTCTTATCTTCGTGTTATCTTCCTTGTCCTCGTCCTCCTCCTCCTCCTCCTCATTATCGTTCCTGTTCGTTCCTGTGCGCGTCCTCCTGCTCATGTTTATTATCCTCCTTGTCATCGTCCTCGTCCTCCGCCTCCTCTTCCTCCTGCTTCTCCTCGTACCTTTTTAGGCAAATGCCCCACTGCACGCTTCAACACTTCCCTGAAGAAGGCAACTCGCCTGGGCATCCCTTCGGGATATCACTCTTCAGGTTCCTGTTAGCTCCCATCGGCATCGTTTCTGAATGGCCTGGTGGGGATTTGCGTAAATGAAGAATTCTGAAGGTGCCTCAAGCTGTGGACCATGCGGAACCAGGGGGACAACAAAAAAAGGCCAAACCAAGGGCCAAGCCAGGCACATTCCGATGGTGCCCTTAGCAAAACGCCCCAAACCTGGCTACATCCTTTCTCCGTGATAAAGTCCACCGGCACCCGCTTGCCGGTAGTAGAAAGGCGTGTGAGACATTCGGTTGTCCCCCTCGCCCGCTCCCCCCCCCCAATGGTCCAGGATCCCGCTCGGGCGGGGGAGGGGCCAAGAACTCGTCAATGCACAAGAAGGGGTTCTCTGGAGGCCCCGAAAAGCCCCAAGACTGCCGAAGAGTGCCCAAACAGAGCGCCGAGACAGTCCAAATGATGGTCGAAACGGCCCGTGGTATTCCGCGACAATCAAATATGGCTTCAATACGGCCCACGAGGCCTCCAAGACGGCCCAAGAGTGCTCAGCGAGGACCTCTGCGAAGGCCCGAAAAGGCAAACATCGTCTCACGCCTGAAGGAACATGTACATGTCCACTATACATATCATCCGTTGTCTTCGCAGCGTCCAATGCAGCCCAAGGGGCCCGCAAGAGTCCCAAAACGGCCCATCCCGCCCCTAATATAACCCAATATGGCCTCAAGAAGGCCCACTAGAACTCCATGGCGGCTCCAGGGAACCCTAAGACGGTCGAGTCTTTCCCGCCGTGATAGCCCCAAGAGCCTACTAGTGACCTCCGAAGCGCCCTCAAGAGGCGCCCAACTGGAACCCCAAACGCTCCCAAGAGGCCCCAAAAAGCCAGCCCGATACCCCCCAAGAGCGCACTCTGCTTCTTTGCGAGACGAGGGAGGGATCAGGCAGGAGACGCATAGACGCGGAGACCGCCTGCCTGCGCTTTCAAGGCTGAGGCGCGCAACGTGCTCAACCTCAGCCGACCCTGGGTTTCTCAATAAGCGTGGGGGGCTCGCCTCGTCGTCGCGCCGCGACGGGGGTCGGAGCGCCTTCGGCGCGCGGTGGCTGCCCGCGACGAAGGTCGATGTGGGGCTGTCGGCGGGGGCGACGCCCCCATCGACGCTTCTTAAAAAACACCAAATACCCCAATGAATCTCTTCTGCCCCGGAACCCCGAATCCTGCTCGACCTCAGGGGGGCGACGCGACAGGCCTGCCACGGGGCCTCCCAGGCTAGCAGCGCTCTCCAAGACAGCCCCCGCACGGCTCCGAGAGCCCCAGGAGGGCCTGCGCGGCCCCCCAGAGAACCGAGATACAAGCCCAATGTGCTCGAGCCCCAGAGGCCCCAATGACTTCCACGCCCGGGCGAAACTCTCTGGGTCTTCTGGGGGGCCGGCGGAACGGCGAAGGCCGCCGGAACGAAACGAGACGATGGATGCCACAAGGGGATCCCTCTGCTGACCACCACCATAAGTTGGAGGGAGGAAGGAAGTGGAGGACGAGGAGGACGAGGAGAAGAGTGAGAGTGAGAGCGAAGCGGAAGCGAGTCGGTCGGAACCGACGCGCCCCACCCCTGCGCACGCGGCACAGGAAAGGCCAGCGGCCTCAGGAAGGGAGCTCCAGCGCTCAGCACGGCCCCGCCCTCCACCTGGTACCAGGACTCGCCGCCGTCCCGTTGGCTGACGGCCTGGGCATCCACCGCGACGATGTCGTCGGTGCCAGCGCGGCGCCCCGATGAGCGGGCCACTGCCGCAAGAAGAAGGGGCCTCATCGTCGAAAAGCGGCGCCCCGAGGAGCGGGCCACTGCCGCTGGTAGTACCACGCACTTCTCCTGCTGAAGGGCCCCGTGGAGATTTTGGCCTGGATCGGGGAGCAGCCTGGACCGCTGCCGCCCGTAAAAGGCGCAGCATCCCCCAGAAGTGGCGCCCCGATGAGCGGGCCACTGCCGCGAGTAGCAACCCCATCCGCTACATGCGGCGCCCCGATGAACGGGCCACTGCTGCTGAGATGCTGCGTGGCGCCAGCCAGAGGCGCCCCGAGGAGCGGGCCACTGCCTCGGAGACAGGCCGATCCTCCACCCCCTTGCGGCGCCCCGATGAGCGGGCCACTGCCGCAAGGTGAAGCCTGCGCGGCAGCAGCTCGGTCCGCCCCGAGGAGCAGTGGCCGCAAGCGGTAGACAAATCAGCGTCGCGGCGGCCACGGCCGCAGGCGGGCTTCCAGCACAGCATGCCGCCAGCGTCCCTCGTGACGGCCCTGCCGCTCTAGTCTCCGTACCAGCCGCCGCCAGCTCCGCCGCCACGTCGCGGGCGGCTGCGAGCTGGGCCTCCAGCTCGCGGCGCTCGGCGGAGGCCAGGTTGAGCTTCTGCCTGGGCAACTCGGCGGCGTCGACCTTTTTCTTGCCTTTGCTCCTTGCCCGTGGGCCCCAAGAAAGGGTGCCAGGCGCGGGGCCATGTGCTCCAGGACGCGCACGTCGGCCTCCGCCTCCTCGACGATGGAGTGCAGCCGATTGAGGGACACCTCGCCTCCGCGCGCCGGTACTGCTCCCGGCGCCTGGCCGCGGACCGGTTGGGGCGGCGCCGGCGCCCGCCGTCGGCCTCCTCCCACATCGCGCGCACGGAGGCGAGGGGAGGGAGGACGGCCCGCGGCGAGGGGAGGGAAGGAGCGGAAGGGCTTCCGCGGCGCGGGCTCGGAACGAGCGGAGGCTCGACCCGAGCTGGCGCTGGAGGAAGAGGAGGAAGAGGACGAGGTGGAGGACCCCCTCTCCCTCCTACTTACGGTGGTGGCGGTGGAAAACAGGCCCATCATCTGCGGCGGGTGCTGCAATTAGAAACTTCTCGGGGGGCGGGCAACAGCATGCACGTTGCTGGGATCGCAACGGCATGCATGTGTGTTTCGGATGTTGTTCGGGCTTCGGTGTGGCGCTCAAAGAGAGGTTCCCCAGCCTGGAGTAGTCCAAGAAGGCTCCTCAACGGTATCCCAAGGTGCCCCCAAGCCCTCCAACAAGCCCCTGGGAGGCCAAAGCAATGGAAGCACCTTATGGTCTGACAGCCCAACACGGCTGACAGCCCAAGACGGCTCCGAAGCAATCGGCGGCTCGAAAAAAACCCACCGAGACCAACGACCAGCCCACAACATGTCCATCACACCCATAACCACATGACCTCACTTCCCCATGTTCATTATGTATGAGGCCGACAACATGCACGGATCGATTGGATAAGGCATGAATGATCGACAACGGCTGGCGTCAAGTCTGAGAAGAAGCAGCAAACGAGGTCTGGATAGGGACGCGAGACAAGTGGCCTTCTCCATAGGGATCTTCAAATGCTCTATGGTCATGGTGGCCTTGAGCCGGTAGTCAAAAAGCAGCAATGCTCGTGTGACGCGATTTCGTGGAACGTAAACTACCGAATTGAGTAACCTTGATTGGTTTCGATTCGTGGTGCGACTGCCACCAGGTTATTGCATCAGAAGCACCACTACGGTCAATCCGACGACCCTGTCTGCGTGTGCGAGACGCTGCTTCGTTTGACTCGTCGTCGTCGCCGCCGCCGTCGCCGCTCCTACCCCTTTCTCTGGGCCCTCCTCCTCAAGCGCGCCAGCCAAAGCGACACTGAGCAACGTCGTGGTTGAGTCGAAGGGAAGCCCATTTCCTCTGATCCCTTACCCGCCAGGGGGGTGGGTCCCTGGAGGGATGTTGAAGGTGGGGGGAGGGGGCGTACAGTAGGGGCCCGACCACAAGAAACCTTCCGCAAGAAACCCAACCCTGAGACCCCAGGACGTCCATTGACTCTTGGCGTGAGAACGTCACGCTTTCCATAAGAAAACCATCGAAACCCAAGAAACCCAAGGCACCCTGGAGGCAAGCAGGGTGTTTCCTGGCATGGGTCTCCACTGTCCCGGGTCAGAAAGTCGAAAACAAGCTGGTAAGCTTAGGTATACAGTCCGCCTTAGGCGCTTCCATATCCCAGGCTTAGGCTCATAGCGCATGAGCAAGAGAGCGAGACGAAGCATGGGATCTGGAGTATAGAGTAGGATGGGCATCGTCAATGGAAAGGATGTTTTCCGATCTCAGATGCAAGTAGTGCGCCTCGGTGAGGCACAGTCACATATTAGGCCGGGCCCGGCTTGAGCCAGGCACGGCAGCGGTACATGCTCGATTTATACCTCGCCTTTAACCTTCTCCGTTTAAAGTCGGAGGGGGAGGAGACGAGCAGGTACCGCACTTCTATTATGCGGAAAAACAGTGCTAAGCAGCAGCGGCTGCCTACAAGGAAAGGGCGCGCGAGTAGCCTCGCTACCGGCGAGTTTCCTCGCTGCTAAAGCGCACCTGCCCGCGGGTTTCCCCGCTGGCTCGGGAGGCAGGGCCGTCCTGAGACGACCTGCCCGCCCTATACGGCGTATGTTTCTTCAGCTCGTGCTTGAAGGATTGCTGGCCGGCCATTACTTGTAGGAGCAACGCGCGGTCAATGCTACCTTTGGTATGACCATCGGCAGTCATATCCCGCGTGTCACACCATTGGACGCTTTCCACGATTCCACGTTCCATCATCTGGCGAATCCAGCTGATGTGCCCAAGCAGAGTACACTCTGTGGGCTTCTTCAGATCCTTGCTAGACAAAGATTTGAAGACAGACTCGGCATCAATAGTCAGAGTGACTTTGATACATAGACCACCCATTTCCAATATGTTCTTCAACTGTGTGGGGGTCAATGGTCCCGAGTGTAGCTCGTGGAGCGTTACAATGGTCGGGTAGCAGTCTTCCAAGTTGTGGGCTGCTGCCAGTGTTTCCGCAGAGTAGCTCGAACGCACCTGCAGTCGATGAGACTTGCAGTATGCGTCCACCAGGTGCACGACGGGTTTCCCCGCTTGCGTGTGGCCACGCCTCAGCAGGTTAGCCCCGCGGATACCATAGCCTTTGACTTCGTCGTCTTCATCTCCGTTGAGACGACGATAGCCAGAATCGCTATGCAGGTCGACTTCTCCTGTTGGAGTCATAGCATGATACACGATCTTCTTCGGGCCTGCCTGCAATTTTCTGGTAACCGCGTTTAGTCGTCGTACCTGGATGTTTGTCGGTTCTTGGATACGTTGTAGTGAGACAACATAGACCATTAGCCATACCTGCGTGATCAACGCATAGGCTAGAGCGCCACGAAGACTGACGAACATATCAGAAATTGTCTTCGTCGCCTTGCTTTCAGGATCAGCTCCTGTGAGTTCTGGATGTGTGATAGGACGAAGCTGTTTGATGTATTCGTCCTGGTCGAGAGTGACGCTCCCATCATCGGTCTTGTTGTACCGAACAGCACAGTTCGTGTATGTGTGCTTGTTCAGTTTGCACTTCCCAAACGTATCTTCAACACACTTGACATACTTGTCGATAGCCTCTTCCTTCCCAGTCATATTGATGTCATCAACGTGCTTGGCTGTCAAGAGGTTTGGGCTCATCTCGAACTCTTCGTCGTATGAAGTAGGTTGTAGCCCAAAGCTCCTAGTGATGGACCTGAGTTTCAGCGAGAATGCCCTGGGAGCATCCTTCGTGCCCGTCCCCGGTTTCAGACACCGGAGACAATGCTTTGATTCGTCATATGACTCAAAGCCTGGCAGTGTGCGAAGGACAGCTGCTGACCCAGGTGGTAGTGTGAAACACACCACACGTTCTTTCTCGCCCGTTGCCGCGGCGAGCTCGCCATAGGTCAGTCCCTTCAAGAAAGCCATGTTGATGTCCAGGGAAGCGATAATCCAAGCTTTGTTGCATGCAGCAGAACTTGCGAGCAGTCTCTGGCTTGACCTCCTTGCCGTGCCAGAGAAGGTTTCGACATCAAAGGCTTCGAGGTCCATGAAGCCACGGAGTACCAAGCGTAACCGGATCGTCCTTTCCATTTCGCCCTTTTCGTTCTTGACAAACTTCCATTTGTATACGTAGCGTGACGTCATGATGTTAGACGCCTTGCTTAAGTCAGTCATCTGGAAGCATTTGTTGTCAAGCCAAGTCTTCATTCTGTGTAGAGGGCTTTGGAAACTTTGACCGGATTTGCTTGGATGTCGGCCTTCGTGAGTAGATCGTCTTCCTTGACGACCACGGCACGTTTGGAGGCAGCGCTAACGTATACTCGCATAGTTGTGACGCTGCTGTCATCCAACAGTCGGTGTTGCTGCTCGGACAGGACGACTTTGGACATGTCTGCAGTGAAGCAGAGCTCGATATACTTCCCGTGCTCATCGGAGTCCAGATCATATTTGCTATCCGGTTCCGTGGAGCATAAAGGAACGTAGTAAGAAGTGTCCATGTCGTATCCTGGCGGGTGACCCCGCTCCGGCAAGTGGCCTTGCACATCTTCACAGGTCGTAGAGACTAACACACACTGTGTGTCTGTCATGTATGTAGGAACTGTATGCATGACTTCCTCTGTGTCAGCTTCAAGGAGTGTTCTGTCATCCATCAGTTCAGCATACCACGACTTCAAGACAAAAGCATCCAGATCTTCTTCTGTCTCCTCTATGATGGTCGGGAGCCGACCATCGTTGTCCGTAGGAGGCTCCTCAGGAGCAGCTGCTGGAGGTGATTCGCTTGGTGGTGGACCATCAGCGAGTTCCTCAAACTTAGTGAGATCTTGGTCAAACCCAGCAGACGGCTTCCTGGATTTAAGACACTGGATGATGCGTGAGTGTGTAGATCCTGTGATGTCATAGATGTTCAAGGCAGTGCCATCAGCTTCATAGTAATGAAACCCAGGGGTCACATCGTTATCATAGTGCACTAGTGTACAGCTGTCTGCATAGGGTGCGGCAGGCAGCTTCGTCAGGCTCTTGGCGAGTCGTACAGCAACAACGTTTTCAATACGAAAGTAGTTGCGTATGAGGTACTGAAGAGCCAAGTGCACCTTAGGTGAAAGTCGGCTCGCAGCAGTCATCTGCAGCCGACCCTGTTTCGTTGGTAGATATCCGAAAGTCATGGCGGGTTTCCCCGCTGGCAGACCGGCAATAAAGGCCAATACTGTTCGAAGGGCCGTATTGTCCGATCCTATCTCGCGGACCATAAGTGCTTCGATGTACAGTGTGTGTCGTGTGTCAGGATACTGTACTCGTACTTCGCGATTGCCGACCTTCACGATGACCTGGCCTCGGTCAGGTTCGTTGCGGATGACCGGGTATGGACCACTCCATCCACCCCAGTCGTCTTTCGTGGTGGTCGGGCGATGATAGTCCACGAGATCTCCCTCTTTATAGTGAAATTCACCCGTAGCAGTAGTCTTTGTACGGAGAGCCCTGTTCGTCTTGGCAACCGCAGTGGCCTGCGTGATTGCCTCCAGACTAACCCTCCTGATTGTTTCCTCCCTTGAGTGATCTGATGATTCAGTGGGCTGATCATGATCCAAGACAGGGAAATCAGGAAGCATAGCTGGTTGTCTGCCATACAGCGCATTGTACGGAGACACTTCATTGTAGAAGGTAAATGCGTTGCTGGCAAACAAGGCTTCATGTAAGAGACGAGTGAAATTGAGAGGGATATTTAATCTATTCAATTCTTCTCCCATCACGTGTAGGAGGTGTCGCAGGATGCCGTTCCTAGCTTCGATAGTTGTAGCGTGTTGGCCACGCGCTCGAATACGAAGCTCTGTTCCCTTAGCCTTAAGGATGGCCTTTGCTGTATCATTATTCAGTGCTCCTTCCCCATCGGAGTATAAGATTTTAGCAGGGCCATGCTGCATCCAAGTCGTATGATAGGCATCGAGAACAGTATGCATGGCTTTATCAGGAATCTCTGTGCCAGCTGCCCAGCGAATACAACGGTCGATGATGTGAAAAACAATATGTTCCTGTTTGTAAAAGAAAAGATCACATTCGACTTCCTCGTTGAAACGTCCTGGCAGTGACACAGAAGGCATCACCGTGTTGCCTGGTTTGTCCCAGGCTCGACATTCTCTACACGAGTCACAAATGCCTTTGATCAGACTCAAACGGGTTTCACCCAGACCAACCTTGGTTAGAATCATCCGCATTTTTGGCTCCTTGGCATGAAACCATCTCAGGTGGAGTTTGCGGAGTTCTCGCTGCACTACAGCTGGGTCGAAGCTGCGCAGGTTTTGGAGGCTGAGCTGAACGTCGAAGCGAGTCCAATCAGGGAGCCTTGGCCTTGGCCTCGGCTCTGCTTGAGGCTGCGGCGGTGGTGGAGGATCTCCTCCCTCCATGCGTCCGCGCCTTGCTGCAACTTGTGGCAGTCTACGGTGATCGTCAGAGCTGCCAGCACCACTGTTGCCACCAGTAGCCCCGTCAGCTCTGGTGATGTCATGGCTGCTGGCGCCTGCGGTTGGGTCGCCCTCACCAGGCCGTGGCGGCCTAGGCGCGCGTATGCGCGCTCTCGCGGCCGGCGCCGCTTTTGCGGCTGGCGCCGCTTCTGCGGCCGGAGCCGCTTCCGCGGCTGGCGCCGCAGGGGCGGCTTGTCCCGCCGGGCGCGGCTGGCCAAAGTTATCTGGCAGCTTCCATTTTTCGGCGAATCTGCATTGGCCAGATATCTTGGTGTGGTGAGGATTGCTCTTCTGATATTCCTTCTTACAACTTGGACAGTCCCAGTAATACGGTTCAACATCATACCACCGACACATCTTCGGATCCCTACTGTGCTTTGGTGATTGCTTGTAGTTGTTGTCCACACAGCCAGGGCACCCAAGACCGCCAGGTGGTGGTCGCCAGATTTCTCCGTTTGGGTGTCTCCGGATTGTTGGGTCGTCCAAGTCGTAGCCAGCACTGTTTGTTACGAACGCATAGCTGCGTTCACGATTCGCGAATGGATCGCGACCGTAAGCAAACAGGTCTTTGGCGATTTGCACCGCATCAACGATCAGTGACTGCATTCTGTAGGTATACTGTGCCGCCCTTGCTAGCTCTTTGTTACAAGCATTGGCGTGCACATGATTTCCTGGACAACGCTTGCCTCTGAAAGGTGCCAACAACTCTTCTTTATTTGCCATTATCTGTGTTGGCTTGCGGATGTATTGTCCAAATGAATCTTTGAGACCAGTCGTGCACTGATCAGTGATTGTTTGGCAAGTGACCTTGCGTTGTGCCAGTTCCTTCCATGGCTGGATCTCATCCACCCACGTGCCCATTGGTTGTTCCCTGAGAAAGAAACGTCTTAGGTCGTCCGTCTTGTAATAGAGCAACTGTTCCACAGAACGTGATGTGAGGCAGGTCCTCTTTGTGGTGTTTAAGCCACGTATCATGATTGACCTGCGCGTTGAAGTAGGAAGGGGGTCCAGTAGTTCTGCAACTTGGCTGCAGAATCGTGATCTTGACAAAGCAAGTCTTGAGGTAGTGGAGGACTGCTCTTTGTACTTCCGAGTTTCCAAGGTCAACCGTAGATATCTTGTCAAGGTTCCCGCCTGACGAGAGCCCCCTCTTGAAGGCTAATATGGATATACCACCCTTGCCCCCACATAATTCAAGCATGTCCACTTGATTGTTTCTGCCGTAGCATAATGACTGGACTATCGAGAAGACATCAGCATGTGAGTCAGCGGGTTGCCCCGCCGGTAACATCATGAAGATGTCCTCTGATTCGCTGTCCGAGTCCGAGTCGTCAAGAGGAACGTCGTTGAAATATGTGGAGCAGTCAAGCCCTTTGAGGTCCTCTCCACAGTCGTCGTTACCGTCTTCCACTTTCTTCGGGACTTTCTTCGGTTTGATGCCGGCTTCTTTGTCAGCTTTCTGCTTTTCTTTCTGTTTTATCCTGGCATCAGTGGGCAACGCAGTTTCCGCGGAGAGATCCGCTGCGGAGGAATCCGCTGTAAAATCAGGAAATGGCGGAATTTCAGGAAGGTTGTTGGTGGGTCGCGTTTGGCAACGCTCAATCGAAGGGGGAGGAGATCGATCGTCGTCGACGATCGTCACACGCTTTGGGCGTGGCCTTCGCGACTCACCATTGCCATGAAGAACTGGAGCCGGAGGCTCCCAGTATAGCCGAGTACTGATGTTTGTAACCCCATCAGGTAATGGAGCTACATAATTGTACCCAGTTGGCTGATCCTGGATTCTAATGTCTTGAACGATCTTGTTCGTGTCCAGGTCGGTCGTGACCCTACGAACCACATGGTCCCATTGAGGGCCCTTCTGTGGACATTGAACGTAGTGTCTGACCTTTTTGTCAACGCGTGTACACACACTGAGGTGTACCGCACTCCGCTCATTCCTGATCATGTTGGCTTTATCGAGTTGATCAAGGAAGCGTGCAATAATAATAGCCAAAGTTTTATACCGAAACTCGGCACGTTGCTGATCTTGGCCATACCAATCCAAATCATGCTCCTTGTGTGATCCACAAGTACATTTCCATAAGTTTATCGGTATATGAGGACAAGATGTAGCAACTTGTATATAAGAACCACTGGGATGTTTACTGGATCGGTCAAACTTAATACCGAAATGACAGAGTCTGATTCGTATAACGCTTAGCTTCAAATCTTCGATAACATCTTTGATCGGACCCTGTTTCCAGAAATACCCGGGTGGCCCCAGGATAACTATCTGCATTCTCAGAGCACGCGCTTTGATCAGGAGATTTTGTATACGTTGATAATGTGGTCCCGCCCTCTTTCCTGGAGTACGAACGTACCAATCAGAGGGTGTGGCCACCCACAACATATTGTAGTCTCCTGCCAACAAATTTCCCAAATACTGTGTTCCAGTTGAAGTCATTACCTCATTATGGGTAATCCGGTCGCATATATATCCACGGGTTCGGAGTTCAGCGCAAGCTGTGCGAATATCTTCGATGACGAGGCATTTTGAATGATATTTTTCTTCTCGGGCCTCAGCGCGGCCAACGTATGTCGCGAGGAGGCCGGTATTCGGCTTCTCTTCGCAAGCGAGCGCCGCCGGCGCGCCCGCCTGCCCCCGTCAGAGGGGCATGCTGTTAGCGGATGGCTCCGCAGGAGTCACTGGTGCGGCTACGCTCACAGTCTCCACGCGGGTTGGCCCCGCAGAGTCCGACGAACCTCCGCCCGTGCAGCTTGGTGGTGGTGGCGGTGTCGCGGGTGACCCCGCTTGGTTCTCAGGCGTCCACTTATTCACCGCCTCCTGGACTGCCCAGAATATCTTAGACTTCAGGGCGTCCTTCATGTGTGGCCAGGTCCCTTCAGGACACTGTTGGCCTTCCCACCAGCTGTTCAGCGTCCTGTCCACGATCGCACGGGTCGTGTCTTCCAGGAGCTGCTTGTCGAGATACGGCTCGACAATGTACGCATCAGTCGTAACGGTCAGGGACTGTCCCATTGCGGGTTGCCCCGCTGTGGTCTCGGCGGGTGGCCCCGCACTAATCCCGGCGGGTGACCCCGCATTGACGGAGTCCTCGTCGTTCTCCGTCTCGGTGTAGCCATCACGACTACTGCGGATTGTAAAGGTGTTCGTGACCGTCTGGCTTTTAGCCCCGTCATACAACCCGCATGGAATGGCTAGATGTCCTGAGGGGGTTTTCTTCGCCCTCAGGACCTTGGCGCCCTTCCCCAGCTTAAGAGTATAATCTCCGCTGGGGAAGATAACCTTCTGGAAGCCTGGCTTCAGCACGATGATTGTGTCACGTGCTTCCATGGCGCCCAGGCCCCAGATGGCTGGGAGGTTTGCACCTGAGCCCTCTGCGATGTTGGAAGCATACTCCTCGATGCGGGGGCTTGCCTCATTGGCGTATTGCACCCCGATCTTGAAGTTGCCCATTTTCCGACAGATCGCAGCACCCTCACCGACACCGTTGATGTAGAGGGTTTTGCTCAGTGTGCATATGGCCGGTCTGTGATTGTACCTGGCCATAACCTCCTGGAAGGTTCGTGCTGTATTAGCTCCGATGATGTTCACGTTGGAGCCAATGTCTAGCATGAACGATATGCAGGGCATTCCGTCTTCGTCGGGGAAGAATGTCCCTGTCCGCGCCGCCAGAGCCATCGTACCATGGTCATCAGGATGGTACGTAATCTGTGAACCGAGCATGCCTTTCAGTAGGCGTTGTTCCAGCACCCACTGGCTCATTGTTAGCTCGGTGCACCATATTTGCTCATATTGGCGGCGCTCCTCCACGGTAATTGGTTCCTGTTCGAGAACCCAATAATTCGCAGAGAGTGTGGAGGTCCACTCACCTCCTGGCGGAAGCGTATCCGTGACGTCACGTGTGTAGGTCAGCCCTTCCGTGTTGATCATGAAGGTATTGTGGAATTGGGCTGCCTCCGCGCTCTCAGCACTGGCCCGGCTCCTAGCGCTTACCGGACTCTCTACACGTGAGGTTCTGGATCCGCCTCCGCTCCTGCCACTCCGCCTAATATTGGCCTCCATTGCCCTCAGGAATCCCGGATTCGGAGGTCCATTTGCGGGTGACCCCGCTTTGGCGGCAGGAGCCGCTTCGGCGGGTGGCCCCGCTGTGGCGGCGGGAGTCGCTTCGGCGGGTAACCCCGCTGCTGGGGGCCCCTGTGCTCGAAGCGTAGGCAGGATCGGCATCTGGATGCCTTGCTCTGGCGCTGCGGCTCGAGCCTCTAGCGCCTCCACTGCTTCCCGCAGCCGACGCAGTTCCCGAGCATCCACCACGTATCTTTCCTGCTGGCGCGCCTGTTCCGACTCAGCGTCGCGCTGTCCAGCATACGGAAAGTGTGCTGTGATTATGCCCGGCCCACGACATACAGCGCAGGGTGCCTCGTTTGGCGCACCTGGTCGCTGATTGCGGACGTGCTGCTGTGCAACACGATCCCAGCATATATCGTGGAAGAAGTGCCCACACGCCAGTCTCCACACCGTGGTGCCCATCTCGTAGGGGTCCATACAGATTGGGCACTGTGTGAAGTTGTAGTCTGAAATGACTGGAGTAGGCACGTCAGGGCGTGTCCGAGCCTGACGCTCGAAGGTAGTTTCACCCTCCCGATATGGCGTCGGTGGTGGCAGTCTATCTGTCTGTTCAGCGGGTGGCCCCGCGCCTGCGGGTGTCCCCGCTTGGTTATCACGCTCGATCCTTCTCTGGATCGCGCGCTGTTGGCGCAGCCTAGCGTTGTCCCGAGCCTGCTGCCTAGATGCCAGTATCGCTTGCTGCGTGTTGTGCACGTCGCGAATGTAATCTGGCATGCTGCCCAGAGCGGCTGGCACCGCGAGACCAGCTGGCTGAACTACGGTCTCGGGGTCCGTCGGCGTGGGCATGTAGGCGTAGTGCGGCATAGACTGCGCATCGACTGCTCGTGTATACTGCAAACGAAACATCTCATTGGCCAGATTTCGAGTGTATTCGTTTGCAGGTGGCCCCGCAATCATAGGAGTGTTATTCACCTGCGCGTAGTACTCCGGGTACATCGGCGCATCCATGGCCGGTGCCTCTGCTGGTCCATGATTATCCCATCCATATATTGGGTGTGATGCTATTCCTGGAATAAACACCTGTCGATATGGATTCGTGGGATCAGCATTTGGAGCGTCATCAGAAGTCCAGCTCCAGAGAGGCCGAAAGTCGCCATGGTTCGTAACATCTATGTTGCGGTTCCGCAACAGGCTGGGCACTCTATCAGCTTGTTGCTGCAAAAAGGTAGCCTGTGCTCTCAAGTTGGCTGCCCGACGTTCGTAGTCTGAACCTTGCTGTCCGTCAGCGGGTGGCCCCGCGTGTGCGGATGACTCCGCAGGCGTTCGCTCGGCGGGTGTCCCCGCAGCCACTCCTCCTTCACTACCCCTCGGAGTGCCAAAGGGAGTGGTCGCCTGGAGTGCTGCTGCGAGCGCCGGATTTCCGCGAATCGCCTGGAGTCGTTGCCACAGGCTGTTCTCACTCGTTTCAGACGGCGGAGTCCGAAACGGCGAGCCACCATCTGAGCCGCCCATAGGAGCAAACCTCGCAACTCCAGCTTGCTGTGGAGGGCGTTGTGGTTGTGGTCCTAGGACGCCTGGTGGCCCCGCAGGAGGGCGCAGGTTCCTCTGCTGTGCATCTTGGATGCCTGCATGCACCGCCCACGGGTCAGCACGGTATAGCTGATCGGTCAGTCCAGAAACGTCGGCTGATGTCAAATGGCTGTTGAGAGCTTGGACCCAGGACTGCTGGTCCGGCCTCCAAGGAGATGCTACCGTCGCCACCGGTGTGACTACTTGCTGCCATGAACCGTCCGAGGTGCCTACCGCGGGTGTCCCCGCTCCTGCGGGTGGCCCCGCCTCAGGCATGACCTCGTCCTCCTGGGCATTCATCATGAGGACTGTCTGTGTGTCGTACGGTCGTGGAGCAACATCTTGCTCGGTCATGACCAAATTGAATGGACGACCGTCCGTCTTAGCCCAGCCCTTGAGGTACATGGCATGATCTTCCATTACCGCCACAGTTCTGTCACACATTTTAAGTGGCAGGTAGTCATCAGTGCGAATCCTGTCCGCGGGTTGGCCCCGCCTCCGCGTCTTGTCATAAAACAGCGGATTGGTCCAGGCTTCGCCGACCCGATACTTCGCAATGCTCACTATCTGGAGAATATGATCGGGCGGTATACGTCCATCGTGGCCCCGTGCCATGACTATGTCATTTGCTGATCTCCATAGAGAGAAGCCACTGGACAGCATCTTGTTGATGCTGCAGAATATGAGCACCTCCGAGTCAGGACGGATGCCCGATTGTATCCTCGGGTCGCCCGGGAGGTAGGGGCAGCCATGCGCAAATTGGCGCCCCCCCTTCCTCTTCGGGTTGTCCTGTGCGAGGCATGACAGGCCATTAGCAAGAATGTCCTTGACATACTCCCACTGCGTCCCGTGGATGAAATATACTGGGTCGTCTGGTTCTTTCATCCATGTTGTGATCGGCTTGTACAGCGACTCGGGACAGTGGATGCCTGGACTGCTGTGGCCGTTCGTGGCTCTGATGAAGTACTGTGGCCTGCGTGCCGTTGGTCGAAACCTGGGAGGCAGCAGCATACTGTCATCAACGCACTTCATCTGGAGCCTGCCTTTCTGCATGCCGTGATGGTCAACCATCTCACAGCAGTTTAGTAGCACCCAATGCACGAATGACGGGTGGGGCCTGCCTTTGATCAGCACCTCGTGCATTTCACGATAGTGCTTATACTGATCGTTTTCAGTCCAGTTTGTCAGCAGATCGTCAACGACAACCCAGCCGTCGTATGGATCAAAAGTGCTGACCTTTTCGAAGTATCGATTATGTTTGTCCTTGTAATATGGACTGTGGCGTAGAGCCGTTGAAAACCACATCGACACCTTGGTCATCTGCTCTTTACTCGGCAAGGTTGGATCCATGCCGTTCTGTGTCATGACCTTCAGGAGTGCTTCTTTATGCTGCGCAGCGCGTAGTGGCGGCCTGTCTCGCAGCATGTTTCCCACTTTCTGCTGTTCGCGCTCCCAGTCGTTGTGACACTTGAAATTACGACGAACCGGACAATTAATGACTTCATATCGGTCCGTGTCGTCTGGAGTGACTCGTGGGTTGATGGGCTGCCTCGGGCCTTTGTCTACAATGCCTTGCCAATACAACTTGCATTCCAAAGGAATGACCCTCAGAACAGACATTATTGGCTGCCAGCTTGCGGGTGACCCCGCTAGTGCAGCCGGCGGCGCTTTGGCGGGTGACCCCGCTAATGCAGCTGGCGCCGCTTTAATGGGTGGCCCTGCAGAACCTGCGGCTGACGAGGCAGCTCCTGCAGATGACTCCGCGCCAGGGTTCGGGCGACCTTTGTCAGCAGCTGCATCATCAGTCAGTTTCTGTTGGTCGCCAAACTCTTTGAGGACTCTGAAGCGTTCTTCTCTGGAGAGAGTGCCTTCTGCGGGTGTCCCCGCTGTTACGGCTGGCGCCGCTTTAGCGGGTGGCCCCGCAGAGCCCTTGTCCTCCTTAGCCTTGGCGGCCGCTTCTGCCCGCACCGACCTCATCCCAGCTTCGGGCTTCGGCTGCGCTTTCATTCGTGCCGAACCTGGTCGTGGTGCAAGGCGTGGCTGATGCAGTGTTGGAGTCCAGTCACCTCGGAATGCTGCCTTAGGCTTGTCGCGAGCTTCGTCCTTGACATCGCCTTGGGTCGCCGGCGGCATCGGGGTCGATGGTCCAGCAAAAACCTTCTTCCTCTCTGTCACGGACGGACCGGGAGGAGCTGCCGTCTTAGGATCGTCTGTCTTGGCAGTCCCTCTGGCCTTCGCCCGCTCACGTGTGCCTTCGGGGCTCTTGGACGGTTGCCTTTTCGCAGGAGTCGGTGAAGACGAGGAGTCGGCTTTAGGTCTTGGCGGTGGTCTGCTGCCCTTGCCTGGTCGTGGACCAGGAGGGTCTCTAGGAGGGCCTTCTGGCTGGCCATGATCATGGATGACCTGCCTCATCTGGTCGATGTCGGCAGTACCCTTTATGGCCAGCTTGTACTTGCCATTCTCATGGCGGTAGAGTACCCTCGTGCAGAACCACTTCTGCGCCGAAGAGCTGTAGTACCAGCAGGCGCTTCCGTCAGGGAATGGATTCTCTGAACCGTCTTCCGCCGCCCACTCTTCATTTAGCTCAGTGCGGTCAGTGCCGGCGGCGGACCCGGCAGCAGAGGCAACGTCTATCCACTCGTCCGCAGATCCAGCGGCTGGTGCTGCTTCTGCGGGTGACCCCGCTTCCTTGCTGGATTCTGCGGGTGACCCCGCTTCC
This sequence comes from Prorocentrum cordatum, assembly GCA_963575745.1. Taxonomy (NCBI): domain Eukaryota; class Dinophyceae; order Prorocentrales; family Prorocentraceae; genus Prorocentrum; species Prorocentrum cordatum. The sequence continues at coordinate 82,609 of CAUYUJ010017225.1, forward strand.
TTACTGGATTCTGCGGGTGACCCCGCTTCCTTACTGGATTCTGCGGGTGACCCCGCTTCCTTACTGGATTCTGCGGGTGACCCCGCTTCCTTATGGAATCGGCGGTTCCATTCCTTGAGGCGGTGGTCATTGGGAAGCTTTGCCCAATTTTCCTTGACGGTGTTGGCCACCTCTTCGGTCATAGGGACGCGATCGGCCTCTGTGATGCGCTTTCCTCCTCCAGGAACCTCTTTGTTCGGATCATGGACGTTACCCGCGTCGTCTCCATGAGACCAATTCCACGGGGTTTCTCCATGGTGAGGGCTCCTGGAGGGGCGGTCCATCGGACACCTGCGCATGTGGCCTTTGAAGGGCTCACACTGACATACTTGCTTTCTGTACGTTTTGCGGTCAGTGATGATCTCCTGCTTCTTCGCCCTTTTGTCCCAGGCCTCTGGCGTCTTGGTCTTGCCGCCCTTGGTACGGATTATCGCGCCAGTCTCGTCCCTTTTGGTACAGTATTCCTTAGAATACCAGTGCCGAAGAGTATCCATAGAGTAGCCGGGGTACCATTGGATGTACCAATCCGGCACCTGCTGAGCAGATACTCCAACGGAGTGCTCAGTGCTGTATGGATAGCCCGATTCATCATGCGTAGGGCGTCTAGGAGCTGAGCGGCTCCTTCCGCGGGCTGGCCCCGCTGACGCACTACCACGTGTCACTGGCCTTTGATCGTCATGCTCTGAGTCTCGGGGAGGCGACGGTCGCCTGTCCCTCTTGGCGTACCGCATGTCCTCCGAGTCCTCTGAGCTGTCCTGGACCATGAACACGTTTTGATACGGGCTTCTGAAGTATCCGATGTCATTTAACTGCTCCATCGAGAGGTCGTTAATGTTCATTTGATCGCAACCTTGCATGAATACATCCATAGACCAAGCGGGTGGCCCCGCTGTTGTGTCTAGCATCTCTTCGGCGGGTGACCCCGCTAGAGCTTGGAGTGCTGTAAGCATCTGAGATGCTGACATGTTCGAATCCAAGTATGGACGTAGACGGGCAACTCCTGGGTGCGACAGCAGTTCGCTCATCGTCATCTGCTGCTGTGCTGGCGCACTCAAGAGTCGGATTGCTTCTGAAACCTGCTCTTGGAGCATGTCGTTATAATCTTCTTCGGATTCTTCGGAGTCGGAATACGCGGGATGGCCCCGCATTTCGTCATCGGCGTCTCCCATCTCCGAGCCAGCCCACGACGGATTTGGCAGCAACGGCATGCCAATCACTTGTGGGGCCAGCGCGGCGGTGAGTTCTTCCTCTGTTGCCGGGACAGTCTCGGCTTCGGAGACCTCGTCACCGGCGGGTGGCCCCGCTGGAAGACCGAACCAAGCATTGTACGCAATCTCATCGACCTCGTCCCAGCCGTGGAACTCGTCGAAGAGGGTCACTGCGTAGTCTTCCAGGGCCACAGTTGCTTCAGCATAGCGGGCCATCACGTAATACGTGGAGGAGCCCGCAGCGGGAGCCGCTTCTGGATTGACGTAAAACTCGTAGTCAATGTAATCTATGTCATCCATAAAAGAATTTTGAGCCAAGTGTACGGATCCCTTTCCTTTCCCCTTCGGGCATTGATCGCGCAAATGCTCTGTGCTACCGCATGTATGACACTTCATAGTATTACCAGAAGCGTCCCTAGGGTTGCCCCTCCGCCCCTTTCCCTTACCGGAGGTCCGCCTGTGACCCCGACCTTTGCCTCCGATAAGAACTTCTTCAAAAGCCATATCAGTTAAGGACGTGAGGAAAGCAGTAATACCCCTACCATGCATACGGCGTCTGCGACCCCCTTTACCACGACCCTTTCCAAATTGTTTGAAATGTCGGCGTACTGCACGTCTCACCTTTCTGACTGGTTTCTTCATAAAGCGCCTCCAACGGCGTTTTGATTTGCGATAAGCCATAAAGGCGGCTTCCGCCCTTTGCTGTTCAGAAAGGTGAGTGTCGTCCGCTGGATAGTCATTACCAGCAGAGACTATTCCATTGTGCTCATCGTCAGATGAAGTATCTGTGTCAGTGCCAGATTCAAACGGTGAGGGTGGCTGAGACCATTGAGCGGATGACTCCGCTTGGCCCCAGAGGGTTGTGCCCGAGGGCGGGCTTGCAGTGTAGGCGGCGCCTGGCGAGTAGTTCGACCAGGCGTTCGCCTCAGCTGCCTCTGCCGATGCCTGGCCGGTCTGCCCTAGAAGGGCAGTGGCCTCGTTGGGCATATCGGCTGGGTCAGCCCAGGGATTTGGCTCGCCAGGACCAGCGGGTGACCCCGCAGTCGTGGCATAGACACCTGCATGTGAGTGGTGCCCTGTGAAGATACCCGCTATGTTGCCAGGAGAGCGCTCGGCAACATGTCCGTAGTTCCTCATCCTGGTCAGCAGCCTGTCATAGTCTGCTTGTGTTCGGGGCATCTGATGATTGAAGGGCTCAAGCAGGTGTTGGGCTCGTGACGCGCCAACGCCTAACGCTCTGAAGAGAATCAGCGTTAGGATCTGAAAGTTGGGGATGACAAAGCCAACAGAGTTAGCCTCGTCACGGGCCATCTCGAATCGAGCTAATACTGAGTCGATTCGCTCGCCCCTTTCGACGCGGAAGTCGATAAGGGCCGTGCCAGAGTTGAGCTGGCGCTCATCTTCCAGATTTTCAAATTTGGTGCTCAGTAAGTACAGTATGTAGGTTACTGCATCCGTTGGCTGTCCATTGACAGTTACACCATAATTGATGATCTGGGAGGGGACCTGCATGGCGATACGACGAGCCAGACCCTGAAGGCCTCGTTGTAGTGCTGCAGCTTGTTGTGGTGGTGTCATATTGCCGCTCGTTACGTTTAACCATGCATGTACTTCGCGAACGTATTCGCGGAAAGGCGTAGTACCGGCAGGGTCCCATGTAGGGCCAGTAGTACGCGTGTCGTCCATCCCCTGCCGCATGTATCCCACAGCACATCCCATTATCACCCATAGAATGCCGAAGATAGTTATCTTGATCCAATGCATATGCATTTCGGCTTCGGTGATTGGTTTAGGCTGTGGTTTGTCAGGCTCTGGCGTGGTAGCCGTGAGGCGCCTGACCGGCACGGGATGCAGGTGGCCCCGCTGCGGGTAGCCCCGCAGGGTGACCACGTTCTCGATCGAGTTGCCGATTGGCATCTGGTGGAAGTCAGGAGTGAAGTAGCGCAGTGAAGTAGGAGAAAGCGTCTCGAGTTCGCGGGTGACCCCGCTAGCTCGATCGCGGACTGGCTCCGCTCCTCGCAGAGCCGGCGCAACATGGTATTCCACCGTGGTAGTAGTCCACCAAGTTGTGCCGTGGATTACTGGAATCAGAGCGAGAGCCAGCCACACGAGAGTGTAGCCAGCTCCGCTACCAAGTCGAAAACAAGCTGGTAAGCTTAGGTATACAGTCCGCCTTAGGCGCTTCCATATCCCAGGCTTAGGCTCATAGCGCATGAGCAAGAGAGCGAGACGAAGCATGGGATCTGGAGTATAGAGTAGGATGGGCATCGTCAATGGAAAGGATGTTTTCCGATCTCAGATGCAAGTAGTGCGCCTCGGTGAGGCACAGTCACATATTATGCCGGGCCCGGCTTGAGCCAGGCACGGCAGCGGTACATGCTCGATTTATACCTCGCCTTTAACCTTCTCCGTTTAAAGTCAGAATACCATCCGCCCCTGGGGGGCCCAAGGCCACAAAAGGCCCCAGGACGGGCCACGGGTGCCCCAAGAGGTCCCCAAGACAAACCCTGTGATTTCTCTCAATTGTTGCTGAAATGTTTTGGCGTTCTCGCCTTTTCGGCTTCCCAGCGCTCCAAGACGGCCCAAGGGGCCCCCAAGATCGCCCCAAGACGGCACAAGAGACCTGCAAGAGGGCCCCAAAACCACACAAGAGGGCCGTTAGATGGCCCAAGAGGCCCTCAACACGGCTCTAAGAGGGTGCCCAGACGCGGGACCTGGACGGACATTTCGAGCCCTCGGCCCCGAGAGGCTCCCAGGAGGCCCCAAAACTGAACCCCCGAGCCCCCCTGAGAGCACTCCGAAGCGACCCCGAGAAGCATCCGTGAGAACTCTGACCCACGTCAGCGTCGTCGTCGTTTCCGCCGCCGTCATCGTCGTCGTCGTCGTCCCCCTTCAGGGTCGGCAGCACCAGCCGTAAGGCCTTCGCAATAGTACGGTGCAGCGCCGGTGAATATATCACTCAGATGGCGAACCACATCATGACGTTTCCAACAACAGCGAAGCACGCTGAGAGCATGCGTGGTCCAATCAGCTGCAGCGCAAACATGTTAGCAACATCGGCAGCAGCGACAGCAGCGGCGGTAGCAGCAGTAGCGGTAGCAGCGGCAGCAGAAGGAGAAGGGTAGGCGAAGGGAGGGAATAATCCGCTGGGCACCTTGCGGGGCCACCAGGCTGTAGGCCGGGAATGTGCTGCTCCCTGTGCCAGTTGCAGCTTCCAGTTTCCACTGTTACAGTTCTGCTTCTTGCTGCTTACTCTTCCTTGTTGATGAACTCGCGTGGGGAGGGAGCCCAAACCAGCAGAACTACCACGCCCTGGGAGGCTTCTCACAATTTCTGGGGGGGCAACAATTATCACCCCTCACGCAGATCCGCAGGGTCAGGGTCCAAAAACAAAAGGGATTTGCCACATGTTTGAGCTTCAGTGACACCCCTCACGCAGATCGGCGGGGTCAGGGTCCAAAAACATATAGGATTTGCTACAGTTCTAAAACTCGGCGGCACCCCTCACGCAAATCGGCAGGGTCAGGGATCAAAAACACAAGGGATGTGCCACATTTCTGAAATTCGGCTGCACCCCTCGCGCAAATCGGCGGGGTCAGGGTCCAAAAACACAAGGAATTTGCGACATTTCTGAAATCCGGTGGCACCCCTCACGCAAGTCGGCGGGGTCAGGGTCCAAAAACACCAGGGATTTGCTATTTTCTAAAATTCGGTATCACCCCTCAGGCAGATCGGCGGGGTCAGGGTCCAAAAACACAAGGGATTTGCTATTTTCGAAAATTCGGTATCACCCCTCAGGCAGATCGGCGGGGTCAGGGTCCAAAAACACAAGGGATTTGCCACATTCCTGAAATTCGGTGGCACCCCTCACGCAGATCGGCGGGGTCAGGGTCCAAAAACACAAGGGATTTGTCACATTTCTGACATTCAGTGGCACTCCTCATGCAGATCGGTGGGGTCAGGGTCCAAAAACACAAGGGATGCGCCACATTTTTGAAATTCGGTGGCACCCCTGACGCAGATCGGCGGGGTCAGGGTCCAAATACACAAGGGATGTGTCACATTTCTGAAATTCGGTGGCACCCCTCACGCAGATCGGCGGGGTCAGGGTCCAAAATCAAAAGGATACGCCACATTTCTGAAATTCGGTGGCACCCCTTTCGCAGATCTGCAGTGAACGGTCAATAAAAACAGTAGCATTTACAACATTTCTGAAATTCGGTGGCACCTCTCACGCAGATCGGCGGGGCCAGGGTCCAAAAACACAGGGGATGTGTAACATTTCTGAAATTCGGTGGCACCCCTCACGCAGATCGGCGGGGCCAGGCTCTAAAAGAACACAGGGGATGTGCCACATTTCTGCAATTCGGTGGCACCCCTTTCGCAGATCCGCAGTGCAGAGTCAACAAAAACAATAGCATGTGCAACATTCCTGAAATTCGGTGGCACCCCTCACGCAGATCGGCGGGGTCAGGGTCGAAAAAAAACAGGTCCCGACGCTGCTTCACGGCGGCGCCCAGACCGCATGATTTAGCTTTTGCATCTCTCATTGTCCGAGACAGGGGGCCGGCGGCATGGGGCGAAGCCCTCACGGATATCGAGGAAGGCTACTTAGACTTCTCCTCCTGATCCTGCCCTGCCCCTGATCCTGATCCTGCTCCTGCTGCTCCTGCTGCTCCTCCTCCTCCTCCTCCTCCTCCTCCTTCTCCACTCACCGCCGTTGAGGGGCAACGATGACAAAAGGGGTGACTGGCACAGGAGGGGAAACATCTACCTGGAATCGGCGACACATCGCCGATAAATCGGCGATGAGCCCCCGATAGCGAAACCGCACGTGCCTGGGCGGGGTGGGCTATCGGGCCCCTACCGGCGATGAATGGGCGATTGTGGGTCGATACGATTCCCCCTGAGCCTGTCCCGCGCCAATCGTTGCCCCTAATTCGTCCCTCTTCCTCCACTGCACTCACTTTCCCCCTTCCTTCTCTCAACCCTCCGCCCCCGTTTCTCTTCCATGCCTCCGCCCCCTCCCCCTTCCTGCCCTCTCCCCCCCTCTTCCCGTCGTCGTCGTCCTCCTCCTCCTTCCTCCTCCTCCTCCTTCTCCTCCTCCTTCTCCGTCACGCCGCCCCCTCCTTGCTCCTGCTCCTGCTCCTCCTCCTCCTCCTCTTCCCTCTCCTGCTCCTCCTCCTCGTCCTCCGCCTTCTTCCCCTTCCCCCCCTCCCCCTACCCCCTCCCCTACCCCTTCCCCCTCCCGCCCCCCCCCCCTCGTATGTGCCCTCCTTGTCCTCCCGCCCCGCGGCGCTCCTGCGAGGCGAAAGCCTCGTTGATCTCGAAGATGTCGACGTCGGCCACGCTCGCGCCAGCCTACCACGGTTTACCCAGGCAAGGAAGCGGGGCCTGCTCCAGAGCCGGGGCCTCCGAGGAAGCTCAGGCGGAGACCCTGGAGCCTCCTGGAAGCATCCCCTCCTCCTCCTCCTCCTCCTCCTCCTCCTCCTCCTCCTCCTCCTCCTCCCACTACTCCTTCCTCCTCCTCTCCTCCTCCTCCCTCCTCCTCCTCCTCCCTCCTCCTCCTCCTCCTCCTCCTCCCCCTCTTCCGCCTCCTCCTCCTCCTCCTCCTCCTCCTCCTCGTCCCTCGTCTCATCGTCCATCGTCCTCGTCATCATCGTCATCGTCATCGTCATCGTCATCGTCATCGTCATCATCATCATCATCATCATCATCATCATCATCATCATCATCATCATCATCATCATCATCGTCGTCGTCGTCGTCATCGTCGTCGTCATCATCATCATCATCATCATCATCATCATCATCATCATCATCATCGTCGTCATCATCATCATCACCATCATCATCATCATCATCATCGGCGTCATCATCATCAGCATCAGCATCAGCATCAGCATCCTCAGCATCAGCATCCTCAGCATCAGCATCAGCAGCATCAGCATCAGCAGCATCAGCATCAGCATCAGCATCATCAGCATCATCGGCATCGGCATCGTCATCGTCATCACCATCATCACAATCATCATCACCATCCTCACCATCGTCATCATCATCATCAGCATCACCATCATGTTCAGCATCAACATCATCAGCAGCAGCATCATCACCGATATCATCATCATCATCATCATCATCATCGTCATCATCATCATCATCATCGTAATCGTCGTCATCATCATCAGCATCGTCATCATCATTAGCAGCATCATCATCACCATCGCCATCAACATAATCATCACCATCTTCACAATCATCCTCCTCCTCATCATCGTCATCGCCAGCATCATCAGCCGCATCATCATCATAATCAGCATCATCATCATCAACAACATCATCATCACCAACAGCATCATCATCATCATCAGCATCATCATCAGCATCATCATCAGCATCGGCAACATCCTCGTCGTCGTCATCAGCATAATGATCATCACCATCATCATCATCATGATTTATCATCAGCATCAGCATCCATGTCAATATCGTCATCATCCTCCTTACTCATCTTCCTTACCATCCTCCTTCTCTTCCGCCTCCTCCTCCTCATCGTTGTCGCCATCATCGTCATCGTCATCATCGCCATCGTCATCATCATGATCATCAACATCAACACCATCATCATCATCATCATCATCATCATCATCATCATCATCACCATCACCGTCACCGTCACCATCATCGCAAGCATCATCATCCTCATCTTCATCATCGTCATCATCAGCATCATCATCAACATCAGCACCACCATTACCGACATCATCATCATCGTCATCATCATCAGCAGCAGCATCATCAACATCAGCATCATCATCAACATTATCATCCTCGTCGTCGTCATCTTCATCATCCATGTCATTATCATCCTCATCCTCCTTACTCCTCCTCCTCCTCCTCCGTCGCCTCCTCCTCCTCCTCCTCCGTCTCCTCCTGCTCTTCCTCCTCCTCCTCCTCCTCCCATCCTCCTCCTCCCATCTCCTCCTCCTCCTCGTCACACCTTCCTCCTCTCCTCCTGGTCCCCCCCATTCCCTTAACTTATACATAACTTCTCCCCGTCGCACCCCCAGGCCAGCTTGTAGGGCGGGCTGGGCGTTTGTCCTGGCGTTTCGCCTGAGACTGCCTCATCATTCATGACCCACATGAAGGCGCTCTCGCTTTCACGAATAGGGCGGGCGGCTGTCAAAATGTAACTCTCTAGCGCCGCGCAATTCGCTTTCAAACTCTGCAGGCGTTTCACGGATTCAGGGCGGGTGGGTTTCAAAGTGTGGCTCTCGCCTTAGCGCCGCGCACGTTCGTTTCAAAATTTGCAAGAGCTTCACGGATCGAGGGCGGGTGGTTTTCTAATTACGGCTCTCGCCTCAGCCCAGCGCACACTCGCTTTCAAACTTTGCAAGAGCTTCACGGATTGACGGCGGGTGGTTTCCAAAATGTGGCTCTCGCCTCGCCTTAGCACCGCGCACATTCGCTTTCAAACTTTGCAACACGTGTCACGGATTGAGGGCGGGTAGGTTTCAAACTGTGGCTCTCGCCTCGCCTTCGCACCGCACACATTCGCTTTCAAACTTTGCAACAAGTGTCACGGATTGAGGGCGGGTGGTTTTCAAAATGTGGCTCTGGCCTCGCCGTAGCGCCGCGCACATTCGTTTTCAAACTTTGCAAGCGTTACACGCATTGAGGGCGGGTGGTTTTCAAAGAGTGGCTCTCGCCCTAGCGCCGCGTATGTTCGTTTTCAAACTTTGCAAGAGTTTCACGCATTGACGGCGAGTGGTTTTCAAAAGTGGCTCTCGCTTTAGCGCCGCGCACATCCGTTTCTAAAACTGTACTCACTGATTCCCATGATCAACGTACCAGAACTGGTGTCGGAAGGGTTCAAGATTACGAGGGCGGAACAATTACGTTGACCCGCGGTGCTGAAGTCCAAAGAGTGGCGCTCCGGCACGATTCAGGATCGTCAAGGCGCAACAGTCCAGTTGATCCGTGGAGTTGGAATCCAGAAAACAATGTTTTGGCATGCTTCAGGGTCGTCAAACGATTCTCTTCGAACGAGGCAGTTCCCTCAGTGGAAATGAACAGCCGTAGGGACTATGAAGAGGGAGCATGGAGGGAGGGATTATTCCAACATCTGTGACGCCTCTTGGGCTTACTCTGGTCCTCCTCCTACTCCACTTCCTCCTCCACCTCCCACCTCCTCCTCCTCCAGCTGCTACTCCTCCTCCTCCTCATCCTCCTCCTCATCCTCCTCCTCATCCTCCTCCTCATCCTCACCATCCTCCGTTTCCTCCTCCTCCCCTTTCTCCTCCTCCTCCTGCTCCTCCTCCTCCTGCTCTTTCATATTATCCGTGTCCAAATCGTTATCCTTGTGTTTCTCCTGCTCCTGCTCCTCCTCCCTCCTCCATCAGCCTCCTCCTGATCGTCCGATGTTCCCTCCACCGCCATTTCCTCCTCCTCCTGCTTGTCCTCCTCCTGCTTGTCCTCCTCCTCCTCCTCCTCCTCCTCCTCCTCCTCCTCCTCCTACTCATCACCAGAATCATCAGCATCATTCTCATCATCATCATCATCATCATCATCATCATCATCATCATCAGCAGCAGCAGCAGCAGCATCAGCAGCATAATCAGCATCATCATCATCATCACCACCACCATCATCATTATCATTATCATCATCTTTACCCTCCTCCTCATCATCATCAGCAGCATCACCATCACCATCACCATCATCATCATCATCATCATCAGCAGCATCATCACCAGCATCAACATCAGCTTAATCATCATCATCATCATCATCACCATCAGCAGCATTGCCAGCAGCAACATCATCATCAGCAGCATCATCATCATCATCAGCAGCAACATCAACATGAACATCAGCATCATCAGCAGCATCATCATCATCGTCGTCGTCATCATCATCAGCATCAACATCAACATCAACATCATCATCACCATCATCAGCCTCACCAGCCGCATCATCATCATAAGCATCAGCAGCACTATCACTATCAGCATCATCAGACGCATCCTCAGCAGCAACACCATCAATAATCAGCATCACCATGACCATCACCATCATTATCATCAGTATCACAATAGTCATCATCATTACAGCAGCATCAACATCATCACCACCATCATCATCAGCACCATCAGCATCAGCATCATCATCGTCATCAGCATCATCATCAGCAGCATCACCAGCAGCATCATCAGAATCATAATCCTGATCATCATCAGCAGCATCATCATCACACTCAGCATTATCATCACCATTGTCGTCGTCCTCATCAGCATCAGCATCATCATCAGCAGCATCATCAGCACCACCATCACGATCATCATCATCATCATCATCAACATCACCATCACCATCACCAACACCATCATCAGCAGCATCAGCATCAGCAGCATCATCATTGTCAGCATCATCATCAGCAGCATCATCATCATCATCATCATCATCCTCATCCTCATTCCCCTCCTCCATTTCCTCCTCCTCCTCCTAGTCATTCCTTCTCCTCCGCCTCCTCCTCCTCCTCCTCCTCCTCTCCCATCCTCCTCCTCCTCCTTCTTCTCCTCCTCATCTTCCTCCTCCTAATCTTCCTCCTCGTCCTCCTCCTCCTCCTCTCGCCCCCTCCTCCTCCTCCCCCTCCTCCGCCTCCCCCTCCCCCTCCTCCTCCTCCTCCTCCTCCTCCTCCTCCTCCTCGTCTTCCTCAGCACCGCGCACACACATTCGTCTGGAAAAATAAAAGAGTTTGGCGGATGGGGGGGGGGCGGGCCAGTTTCGAAATGTGGTTACCTTTTGCGCCGCGCACATTCGTCTCAAAATAATGCAAGGGACGCACGGATGGACAGTGGGCCTTTTTGAAAATGTGGCTCTTGCCTTAGCGCCACGCGTGGTCGTCTTACTAAATAGCAAAGCTTCACGGATGGAGGGCGGGCCGTTTTCAAAATGTTGCCCTCGCCTTAGCGCTTCGCACATTCGTTTCAAGGATAACTGTCTCCATATGTATGGTGGCTGCCAGGGTGCAAGAGTTACGTTGATTTGCGGTGAAGTCCCAGGAATGGTGTTCTGGCACGATTCAGGATCGTCAAGACGCAACATCAACGGTGACTCAGGAACAGTGTTCTGGCACAGCTCTGAATTTTGAAACGGTTGTCTTCCAACGGACACTTCCTTCTGTAAACATGCATCCTTGTATGGGGCTTAGGAAGAAGACTTGGAAGGAAGGTTTATTGCAATATCGTTGACGAATCCTGGGTTATCACTCGTCCTCCTCCTCCTTCTTCTCCTCGTCCCGGCCCGCATCGTCGGGCCACACCCCAGTATAAGAGCTCCTGCTCCTCCTCCAGACTCCTCCTCCTCCAGACTCCTCCTCCTCCTCCTCTTCCCATTCCTCCTCCTCCTCCTCCTCCTCCTCCTCCTCCTCCTCCTCCTCCTCCTCCCCCTCTCCCTCCCCTCGCTCGTGCGACCGGCTAACGCGTCTACGCGCCAGGCGCGCACCCTCTGTCCACGTCGCCGATCGCGGCGAAGGTGGGGAACCTGGCGACAACGTGGTGGGTGATCGCGATCGCCAGGCGGCGCAGCAGCCCCGCCGCCTCGTCGACGCGCGACTTGGCCCCTTGCGGTCTGCCCCCATGCCGCAGCTGCCGAGCACTTGCCCGGTGGAGGGCCACATTGAACTCCGACCGGCACCGGGCCATCAAGCAGCGGCGGCGTCCCCCGCCTCCAGCAACGCGGCTTGCTACAAGGCGAACACGGGCAAATGCCGCGCAAGGCCGCCTGGCCGTGCCGACCAGCGCTCCCCAGCGCCACCACACCATGCCGCAGAGCGCAGCGCCTCGAAGTCACCGGGCGCGCTTTATCGAACAGCGGCGTCGAAAGAGGCCCTCAGTTGGCAGGGGCAGTGCGCCTCGAGGTCAGGTTAAGGTGGGGCTGCAGCCGCTGTTGGCGCAGGCAGCAGCTGCCAGCCGCGCCGTCGCGGTCCCGCTCGCGATGTACCCGGCGCAACACCGTGACAACTGGTCCCCCACGTCAAAACGTGGACCTGGCGGACCGCGCGGCGGCCACAATCCGTGTGGATGTGCTGCCAAGCCCGCTTCCACTGCGCGCCCCCAGGCCCCAGCATCGAGGACAACGCGAGGTGTCGCGGGTTTTACCGCAGAGAATCTCGCCGCAGTGCTGGCGGGCCCGCCTGCCTGTCCGGGCACTGTTGCAGCACAGCGCGGTTCCTCCTCATTGTCCTCCTCCATTTTCTCCTCCTCCTCCTCCTTCTAAATTCGTCGTCCTCCTCCTCCTCATCGTCTGTCCTTAGTCCTTGTCTTTTGACTCCTTTGTTCACAAACTTTCGCGCCCCGAAAAGATCTCGGGGACTGTTGGTGAACGGTGAACATTGGGGTGTTGGGCGTCGGGATTCCAGGGAAGGCCGAACCGGTTCTAGAATCTACGTGTTTTGGTAGGTTCTGGCACGCGGGAATCGGGAGGACAATCGCGAAGCCCTGCACTATCTGCTTTTCACTCTGAATCAGAAAACCTTGAGCCAGATCAACAATGGTATGACAAAACGCATACGCAAGTATACAATATAACGTTGCGCAAGCTACACGGACAGACAAAGAGAGGGTGCAGGAATGTGTGTCAACAGCTCCCCAGATTTACTGCCGATCTGGCTGTCGAAAGGACTGCAGACGGAGATCCCTGGCCGCCAGGTAGCGCCGACAGGCCTCTTTGCTACGGTTCTGTTTGGCACTGGCGGCGGCCAAAACATCTCGCTCCTCTTCCGCGTCGCTCAGGGCCAAGATCCCTGCACTGAGCAGGTGAGAAAGAGCCTCGGAACCCTTGGTTACGTCAGCCTTAGTCATGATGTTGGTAGAGTTCAAAAGATGAGGCAGCCATCGGGCACAGGAGCTGCAAACAGAAAAAGGGTCCTGATGACGGCTAGATCGACAGAAGTCCGTCGATCCTCCTTGCGGCCTGCACAGTTTTTCGACAGCGTATCGAACATCGATTCGGCGTCCAGAGCGCGCACCCCTGGGAAAAGGATTCTGTAGCTCACAAGAGCTTCTCAGCACTGAAACAAAACGGCCCACCTCCCGACGCCAGTCGGATGAAGGCTCCTCGCCAAAACGGGCACTGCGCAGCAACAGCTGGACCCGTTCCGCCTCTGCCACGGCCTGGCACAGAGAGTGGGCCTCGCCTGCTAGAGAGGAGTTGGCGGCACGCTTCATCCTGGAGGACCTCCAGGAAAGCATAGTGACGCGAGCGGGCTGGCCGGTGGCAAGCTGAGGGTCTGCCAACCCACCGAGCCAAGCGTTCTTCACAGGACCCTCTGATCATATGCTAGCGGCATCGCTGGCTGTCATGGCGACCACCTGACTCATATCGTGCTTCCATATCGTGAGAAACTGACGTATGGTGTCCTTCATGAGCTGCACTGCCTTGTTGTGCATGAGAACATCCTCGGTAGCAGCATGGACTCCGACTGCGGAGTCGGGGAGAAGGTGGTCAGCTTCTCGGCGTCTGGATCTCGGAACCCGCGCACGCACCAGCGACTCTGAGCCTTCTCGGCGCTGAAGGTGCCCTCCTGGCCCTCCCAGCGACGCACCATCCTCGAAGACAGGATCCTGTCTGGCTTAGCCCCGGCCACATGTTGAGACTCGGCCATGGACAACGCCCGAAGGACGCCGGGTCGATTCGACACTGCCCACTCGGCTTCGTCGGAAGCCCTGAACTGGTCGCGCTCCTCCGGGTTCAGATGGCCTGGCTTGACCTCGCCACCCTTGGAAGGCAGGAGGTTCTAACTGCCGACGCTGTCCTCGGAGTGGACATGCGCGGGGTCCTCGGTGCCGTTGGTGCACTCAGCAGCAATGCCACTCCATCCTTGATCCTGGAACCAAGTCTCGAATGACTCGCAATAGGCACTCAGGAGCTCCTCGTCGGAAACTACTTGGGAGTCGACTGCCATCTCCCCAGAGTCCCGGGATCGCGCCCAACGGTCCCATTCCTCGATGCGTTGACGAGCTTTCGGAAGCGCGAGGAGCTCAATTGGAGTAGGGAGCGCTGCACAACGAGACTGCGCCGACGAGGGACCTCTTCTCGAATTGGATCGGAGATCTTCAGGTCTGATGACCCGCCCCTGCCGTGCTGCCCCGACTTCCGGCTGACTCGGCGCCCCTGGCGCCCACTACTCCTGGTCGACCTTGAGACGCTTCACCTCGGAATCGATGCCCCCCGCGTCTGAGGGCGCTGGGGGGGCGTCCGAGGCCTTCCGCGAAGGCACCTCCGAGGCACCAGGGGGCGCCGGTTCAGCTGCGGGCTCGGGGCCCCGGCTGGAAGCAGCCGCCCCTGGGCCACCTGCCGAGCCAGATCTCCTCGAAGCTGAGTCGGGGGCCGGAGCAGCCTGTCCTCCGCGGAACAGACACCAGCCGCGAGACAGGTCCAGGTGCCCGCACATGGCGTCGACCGCCTGGGGGCTGATGGGCAACTGCCGGAGATCCTGTCGCGCGGGGCCAAGAGGTGCCGGTCGAGCTAGATGATGCCACGGAGGAGGCTGACGGTGGTGAGGCCCTGGGAATCACACTTCAAGGTTCCGAGACGTCAGACTCCACTCTAGGGCGGGCCTCCGCTTGGGTCTCTTGAGGCCCAGACCTGGGGCCCGATGCAGGAGAAGGAGACCCCTGTACCTCGGGCGCTCGATCGGGGACTCTAGGAGGATCTCCTACAACTTCGGAACCTGATTAAAGACCTCCCTGAGTATCTGAGAGAGGCACTGCCTGGGCTTCTGGAGGAGGGGGGCCTTCTTGAAATACGTCTACTCAACTGCCCGCGATTCCCTTGTCGAAGCCTTGGAGAAGACCGATCGGTATACCGAGGACAGGATAAGTTCTGCTCCGAAAGGCTCCGACTGTGCAGCTGGACGTATCTGCTCACTGCTGCACTTCCAGAGCTTGCTCCTCGTCCCAACCCAGACGGTAGTACCCTGACGGTAGATGACAGAACCAGAACCAACCCACCCGTCGCGCTGGAGCCCAACATGTCTTCTTGCCAGAGGATGGGGCCCTGCGCCACACGTGCGCCCAATCTCCCGGCTGGTAGGCGCGATCACGATGCCGCGCCGAACGTGGATCGAGACTGAGATTACTCCGAGCATCTCCCTCCATCGCCAGCTCCCTGGCCCCGGTGCGAATGGCATGCAGATGACGAAAGGCTGCTGCGGCACTGTCTACACCACCACTCGACTCCGAGAGATCGCGTAAGCCAATGTGATCTTGGGGGTCCTCAGATAGCAACTCGTGAGGCAATCGAGGGTTCTGACCACATGCCAACTGTAGTGGAGAGAATCCGCCTCTGTTGAGGAAGCGGTTTCGCCAGGCCGTGAGCTCGCAGGCCGCCTGCTCCAAATCACTTGAACTGTTCAGTAACGCCTCTTCAACGATCCGCTGGAGACGCTCCTTCAACCGCAGGCCTGCCCGCTCAGTCTCCCCCTCCTGCCAGGGGCTCTCGGCGTCGAATGATGATGTGATCCTGGCTGCTCTGCAAAACGATCGAACACTGCTTCGAACTCCGCGCCTCCGCCAGGCATGGCCACTTCTGGCGCGCCGCAGAGGCGAAGCCATCCTTTAGCGACTACCTGCCAGACAAGACCCGGCTGCGAACAACGACCTGCACCTACGAGACCAGCCCACTGGAGAGACGCACCTAGGCACACTGCGTAGAGACACGTATGGATTTGCTGACGGCACGCGACATAAAACAAGTCGATGCCGATGATTTAGTCGAAGGCATGCGCGCGGGGAGCCAGTCCGACATTGAGAGATGGACTGATCAGAACTGGAGCAGGTCTGGCACTCGAAGTGTTTCTGTGCGTATTGTGATACCTCAGGGCGTGCACGTGCGCTGCGTAGAATACGCAGTAGATCACGGTTCGTGGGATGTCCAAGGTTTACGCGCGCCTTCTTTACCATCTTCATTTGCCCCTGGGCGAGCACGGTCTACGCGACGTCTGGCGCCCCCTCGGCTTCCTCGGCCCCCGCGCACCCCTCGTCGTCTTCCGCCGGCCCGTCGACCCAGGATGCTTGTAGGTCCTCGTCGCACAGGAGTGTGGGATAGGTAAAAATGAAGGAGGTCTCGACAAAGCTACGCTCTTTCTAGATCCGCGCTGATCTCAGCACTGCGCTGAACGACAGAACATGTCGGGATACACGGCAGCCCTCGACGCGGCCCAGCCCCCGACCAACAACTCATGGCTGCGATCGCCCTGCACCTCTTCAGGGAAAGAGCCTGGAGCAGCGCCGGATCATTGGACAGGATGCTCGCGGGCTTCTTCGAGAGCGACTCGCTCTTGACGCGGAGAACAAACCTGCGCGCGTCGAAGTGTGCCTCCTGGGCGCCGGCCTGACTGCGCAGCCGCTCGGCACTGCGCGAACGAAGTGAGCGCGCCCGTCGGGGCTGCTCGATCACGAACCGCAGGCCCTAAGCGACCTGTTCGGCAGCGACCTCCAGCGCAAATCCCCGCAGGGTCACGGCCTCGGCACGCTTGACGGCTAACCTGCGGGGGTATTGGCGGTCTTCGTTGGAGGCGGAAAACATGCTGAACTCTGTGCAAGGTGCGCGCAGAAACACGAACCGCGACTTCCAAAGGTCGATGCAGCTCCTGGCTGGCGGTGTTTGGATAGCCTGAAATCCCAGCCTGTCTGGCGATCCAAACTGCATCCAGCAGGGGCTCTACCAAGACGAGACGCATGAGGCCCAATGCGAGGAGGGGAGAAGATCTCAATGAGTTCCTGTTGGGCACCAGCGTCCAGAGCGCCGCGCCCAAGCCTGTTGAGAGCCTTGCGGAGACTTTCAGGTTCCATTGCGTGCGCGCGTGTTCTTCAGGCCCTGTGCGCAGGCCAAGGTGTCATCTGCGTCGCTCTCAGCCTCCAGAAAGCAGCCCACAGGAATATGCAGCATACGGTCCGAAGATCCCATGGGAGGAACGTGTAATCGACATCTGTCCTGTCCTCGTAGTCAGTGGTGTAGACGATGTGATTAAAGATATCATTGATGGGTGTTGACACCTGAATCGCTGATGATGGTGTTGATGACGCCGATGAAGATGATGCCGTGGTCGATTGTGCCGTCAGTGAAATTGGCGAGTGTAAAATCATGGATGATGTGGCATTTGCCGATGACGACGGTTGGGGCGATGATGGCGCGCACAGCCCCTCAGCGCTCACTTTTTTTCAAACGCAAGTCACTCTCCCCAGAGCTGGAAGAAGCATAGGTCGGCCTTGCTCGCGCGAAGTACGCTGCCACGCAGTCCGAGATGGCGACTGGCGGCCTGAAGTAGCTGCGTCCTGCAAAACCCAGGGAGCTTGCTCGCTCGCCCGAAGTCCATGGATGCCGCGGGAGATGCCCGCCCCAGATGGACAAGGTACCCGGCGACGACCCGACCAGCTCGAACTCCCTCTGCGTCGGATCCTCCTGGCCCTGGTGCGAGGAGGCAGGGGCTGGACTCGCTGGCGCTTCTGCTGCAGGAAGCACCGACGCATCCGCCGGCTGCCGACTGCTGGGCAGGGCGTTCGCCGACCGCATCTCGGAGACCAGGGGGGCCATCGAGGTGGCCATGTTCTGCTACTGAGCCTGCAGAGTAGCCTGGGCGGCGCTCGCCGCGTCTGCAGACATGCTCGCCGACGCGGTTTGCGCAGTCTCCTGTGCCATCGCCACCGCCCAGGCCGGAGGAGGAGAGTGGCTCGGCAGGCTGCTGCACTGATCCTCTGACGCCGCATGGTGATTCGCGGGCCTCGCGGCCGGCGCGCGGCTCCGAGGGGCTGCGCGTCGCGATGGAGGTGCCAGTTGTCCTCGAAGTAGCGCCAACTCCTGGTTCGTCATCCCGCGGTCGCCGTTGCCCGCGTTCAGCTCGAGGCGGCAGGCGACTCGCGCCCGGCAGCTCGAGCAGAAGTCCCACAGGGCGCACTGGTTCCCCGAGCTCGAGAGCCCCATGGTGGATGGGCGCATCACGTCCAACCTCTGGTTTGAGCAGTCGCCCCTTTTAGCTCTTTGGTGTGGAAGAGCCGCGTGTTCCCCCCGACCGTGCGAGCCTTGTCCTCGGTCTTGACACGCTTGATCACCATCGGCCAGCACTCTAGGCACCGTAGGGTTGACTGCTGCAGAGGTTGCGCGGGCGGCGCAGCTGCTGGAAGAAAGACCGCGGGCAATGGGAGAAGAAGATGAATAGGCACAATAAGTGGGAAGGGGAAATGAAGGAGATGATGATGAGAGCAGGGCCCGCCCGCTGGAACTTTTCTCGGTGCAGCGCTGCGCCGAATGTCCTGGCGGCTTGAACTGGCTATCAAAACCCTGCTCATCATTCAACCTGGTCGCCCTGTGGCTCCTGCCCGATCTCTCCATGGGCACGGCACATCCGATCAACTGTAGAGTGAGCTGCTCCCGCGGGCAGTCCAAAATGGCACCGAATAAGTCGGGGAACTCGCCGGGTAGCAGCGGTGGGAGACTCTCCTTGGTCACGACAAACTCGATCATTCCAGACTTGCCCCCCGTCGCCGCTGGGGCCCTCGCCGCGCCGAGCAAGGCGGCCTGTCCGCCGATGCCCCTCGGGGGTCTGGCGGGCTTGTCGACCCGCGCAGGAGCGAGCCCTCGGGACTTCAGGCCCTCGGCGGGGCGGTCGAGGGACTCCTTGCCCATGATCGCCTTAGAGGCCCCGCCGTCCACGATCGCACAGCCGTCCTCGAGTGCGATGAAGGAGAGGATCTCCCGGGCGCAGGCGCCCTCGTCGTTCCTCTCCAAACGCTGCCCGCGGAGCTCCCTCATGCAGGGCCTCTTCGCCGAGCAGTGTGATCCAGGAGCAGCCGTTGAGATTCTCGTCCTGCTCAGCGTTGGTGAACCGGCTGCCGTCGAAGGAGAATGCCGCGCCGCCTGCTCCTGAAGCGCCTTTGATACCTTTCTGACGGGCGTCCTCGGGCTTGGATGGGTTGCGGCCCGCCCCCCCGCAGTTGCCGCAGTTCGGGGCTAACTTGAGCTGCGCCGGTGCGAGTCGGCGCCTGCGCTTCCAATAGCCGCGATCTTTTTGGACAGCACTCGTCAGGTACTTGTTTCCTTCCAGGTATTCTGGCGACCCTTTCCCATCTTAGCCAGCGTCTCGTTGACCTCTTGTTCGCTAAGGTCCCGTCCGCTGAGCTCCACTAGGATGCCGAGATCGCCATCGGAGTCCAGCTCGTCGGCCCGCCAGGACCGCGCCAACTCTAGAGGTCCGATCTCGTCGTCGCCGATCTCGTTGCTGGACTTGGCGCTGCTGAACTCGAGAAGGTTGCTGTGAGACTTGGGATCGTCTCCCTAGGCAAGGCCGCCCGTGTCCACTCGAGGAAGAGCCCGCGTGATGTCGGGCCCCAGCAGAGAACCCCTGGTGAGACTCCGAACGTTCTGCTCACCCTGAGCGGACAGCCGAGCACCCTGCAGGAGCAACGTGCCCTGTACCTTGAGCGGAAGCTCCATGCCGATCTCTCTGGCGCGCTCGAACTGCCTGCGTCGGCGTGTCACAAATGCTAGCGTGTCCTCATCCTTCTTCCGCTCGGTGTCTCTAGTTGCCTCGTTGCCCGCCCTGAAGACTTCGTCGTCCTCTCTGTCTCTCTCCAGCTTCCTGTCCAAGGTGATGCACGATCCGGTCCACTCAGGAATGTATTGCAGTCTGGCTCGTAGGTCCCAGGGCAGCTCTTCCAGTAGTCGGTCGGTGCACTGGGTCTCCGAAAGCCAAGACATGCGCCTCCATCTGATCACGTACTGCTTCCACAGCATGAATTTGTAGCAGCCTGGCCAGGACGGTGGAGGTCGGATTTTCCGCTTCTCGTTCCAGCCTCCGCTCCAGCAGGCCCATCCACCGGTCTGCCAAGAGCTGCCCGACCATCGGCTCCACGGTGGAACGTCGGTCTGCTCAACGCCTTTGTCTCGACACTGGGCTCTCATCGAGGGAGGCGTGCAGCTGTCGTCTCTCACCGGTGCTGGATCATGGTCGCGTGCATCCAACGTCCTGAGTTCCTGTGCGTCGTGAAGTTGTCTAGTCCACACCTGCCCTGTCCAGCCGCCCGCTGACCACGTCGAGGCCCACGGGCCATCCTGCCACAGTAAATCTTGTCCGTGCTCGTACCACGTGTAAGATGGCGCTGGAAGTTTTGCACTCTGATCGCTCCGGTCTGGTGCAGCTTGTGCTGGAGGAGGGCACCACGGTATTGATCACGCTGCTGTTGCTGCTGTAGCTGCTGCTGCTGTAGCTGCTGCTGCTGCTGCCGGGCTGCTCTGATCGCCCCATAGCAGCTCAACCACTCGAGTTGCTATCGAATCGAGGTCTTGCCTCGAGAGTCCTGACATGAGCGTCTGCCGTCAGTGTCACGCTTCGCACCCCTGTCGTCCGTCCAATCCCTGTAGGTCCGTGGATCGCCTGGCCCGCTACCTGCGCCCTGCAGCACCTGGTGGTGCGGCAGCCTGCGGCCCTGAACCCCGCTCCGCTGCCACTGTTGGCACGCGGGAGTCGGGCGGACAATCGCGAAGCTCGGCACTATCTGCTTTTCACTCTGAATCAGAAAGCCTTGACCTTGAGCCAGATCAGCAATGGTATGACAAGACGCATACGCAAGTATACCAGATAATATCGCAAGTGCAAGCAACACAGACAGACAGAGGGTGCAGGAACGTGTGTCAACATTAGTTCGTGGAGCGTCCAAATGCCCTTGGAAACTCGCACAGCCCCTCACCCCATGACCGCCTCGACACCCTCCTCCTCTTCCTCCTCCTCCTCCTCCTCCTCTTCCTTCTCCGCCTCCCCTCCACTTTTTCCGCCACTCCTCGTCTTCGCATTTGTATTATGAGCGTTGCTCGTATGGTTCTCCCTATTCATGATTATCCCCATGTGTCTGACTCTGATATGCTTATCCCATTAGCGGATCGTGGCTCCGCTAATTGGTTTGTAAGAGGAGACTGCAAACGCCTCACTTTCATTATAGAAACGTCGCTCCGCTAATTGGCCTCAAGCCAGAATTGCTTCGCTCACATAAGCGGAGCGCCGCTCAACTAATTGGCCTCGAACCAGGGGATGGGCAGATCGCCTCGCACCCAGTAGCGGAGCGCCAATCCGCGAATTGGCGAAAAACTGGGGGACTAAAATTGCTTTGCTCCCATTAGCGGAAGGCTGCTCCGCTAATTGGCCTCGAACCAGAGATTACCATTGCTTCGATACCATTAGCGGAGCGCCGCTCCGCGAATTGGCCTCGAACGAAAAGATTACAGTCGCCTCACTCTCATTAGCGGAGTGCCGCTCCGCTCGCTGGCATCAAAACAGCGCTGCTCCACTCATTGACATTAAACGACGAGATTACGATCCTCAATCCGGAGAAGTCTTCAAGGGGCCCGGAGCCCAAATTGCCAAATCTTTCGGTGCTTGTCACAGCTTGTCGGGGGCTTCCCGCGGCTTGTCGCATGAATGTTTCAGAGCCACGAGGGCCCCAAGACGGACCAAGAGACTCCCAAGGGCCCCCCAAGACGGTCCAAGAGGCCCCAGAACTGCCTCCAAGAGGCCCCCGAGAGCGCTACGAAGAGACTCCAAGAAGCATCCCTGACCACTGACCCACAACCCAGGCACGGTGGCGGGATGGGCCGAAGGCCGTTCGATCCGCCGCCGCCTGTGCTTGTCACAGGGGTGCCCGGCGTGCTAGACGCTACCTTCTTTGGTTTTGGTGTGTTTTCCAGAAGAACTCCCCCTGGGGCTCCGGCCCAGCCCGCCGGCCACCCAGAAGGGCGCACAAGGCCAGGAAAACTACCTCAATGTCCACAAGATAACATCGGGTCAATGCCTTTCCCGCCCCAAGATGGCCCTAGACGGCCTCCAAGACGGCTCAGATAACTCGAGATGGCCTCCAAGTTCGCCCAATTTGGTCCAAGATGGCCTTCACGACAATCCAGGAGGGTCCAAGATGCCTCCAAAGTCGGCCCAAGAAGCGTCCAAGACGGCCCAAGAGGCCCCCAAGAGGCCTCCAAGACAGCCTAAGAGGCCTCCCTGAAGTCCTCCAGGGAGGCCGAAGAGGCCAAAATCATTGATTGCCCATCGGTTTTCGAAGGTTTTCTGTCCTTCCTCATTTTCGGCTTTCCGACGGCCCTGGACGACCCCAGAGGCCCCAAGATCGTCTCAAGATGGCCCTTACGGCCTCCGAGACGGTCCCAGGACGGCCCCCGAGGTCCAGTCCAAAGAAGACTCTAAGACGGCCCCAAATGCCTCCAAGACGCCCAAGATGGCCTCCAAGACTGCCCTGGAGAACCCCAAGAGAGCCCCAAGTCGGCCCAAAGAGGCCCTCAAGACGTCGTTCGACGGCGTCAGACGGGCCAGGAGCCCACCAAGACTGCCAAAGAGGCCCTGAGAAGCCCCCAAAGGCCCCCAAGAGGCCCAAGGAGGAGGCCCCAAGAGTGTCCCCAGAGGCTCCCAAAATGCCCCCCCCCTCCACCTCCGCCTCTTCTTCCGCCTCCTCCTCCTCCTCCTCCTCCACCGCCTGATCTTCCCCGCCATCCTCCCCCCAGTGTTCCTCGAAGGGTTTCCACAACGGTTGGGGCAACGCATGGTCCGACAGCTTGGCAGAGCTATTGCCACAACGCTCGGCCACGTGGGCGATTCTAGAAGGCAGGGGCCAGCGGTGATTCGCTGTAGTCGTCTTCGATTGAACTAAGATGTGTCTTCTTGTTGGTCATGTTCTGATTCGTATTGTGGATCAGATTCATCCTCCTCTTCGCCTACCTATCACTATGCGTCTCATCACTACGAACATGATGAATAAAACTTCTTGGCCCGGCAGCCATTACTTCGACTGTTCGTCTTCTTCCCCCCACCGTGCTTGCATCCGGGGCTTCTCACCAGGATGACTCACGAAGTGGATGGGCATGCCCGGGGGCTCGGCTGGGCGGGTGTGCCGAGGTGTTCGCCCGGTGCCCGCCCGTCGGTGCCGTCGGTGCCCCCCTCCCTGCCCGTCGCTCCGCTCTGCGCTCTGCTGTGCTTTTTGCTGTCGCAGGCGACTGCCAGCGCATCACTCGTGGGAGAGGGAAGCGGGGCTGGCCGTCCCTCCAGTGATCGGCCAGGGCAGAGGCGTGGCGCGCAGAGGCGTGGCGCCAGCCCAGTGCCCCTTGAGCGCCGGATGCCCTCCCAGTCTGCACCCTTTCCTTCGACGCCCAGCCTCCATATCCTCCCCGTGCGCATGGTTCCTCTACCCCGCGGGGTTTCCCCCTCCCCCCCCCATTCCTCTCCACCCATCCTTCTCCCTTCCCCCCAGAATGATGAGAGGGTTCGCAAGAGGACGACACCGAAGCGGACGAAGCAGATAAGCAGGACAAAGTTGATGGAGGCGATGGAAGCGATGAAGAAACGGATGAGGACGCCGAATAGGTGTCGTAAGCTGATGTGGAAGAGCCGGATCTCCAGCAACCCCAAGCCCGTGACCAGGCTTGGCCTTAGCTGGCGCTGTTCCAGAGCTATTCAAATCCAAGTCCCAAAGTGGTACACTGCGATCCCCAAGGCCCCCACTGGGTGCGGTTCTGTGCAGTCCAGTCGAGATCACTGTACGAGGGAGGATAATACGAGGGAGGATGGACGGCGAACAGGCAGATTTTTGAGGGGGAGTGATAGCGGGGACCGGCACAGGGAAGGAAACATCGATCTGGAATAGGCGATACATCGACGGTAGATCGGCGATGGGCTCACGATAGCACAACCCAGCGTTTCTGGGCGGGGTGGGCTGTCAAGCCTTTATCGGCGATGAATGGGTGAATGGGCGAAAGGGGGTCGATGCTACCCGCCCCTGGGGCAGTCCCCCCCTGACAAGGCCCCGGAGATTTGCCACGCGTGCGTGTCGCTTCGCTGACCCAGCGCCGGCCCCGCTCCGCCTTCTCGAGCGCGGCGGGGATGGCGAACGCCGGGCCGATCCCCATGACGAGGGGGTCCTCACGGCGCCGGGAGGGGAGGAAAGCGATGATGAGGAACATCTTTTTGTGGACTTGCGCTTCGCGGTATGCTCCAGGAGAAGGAGGGACCGAAGCGGCCAGCAACTGTCCTTCCAACTCCGTCCGAAGCGCTGCGCGACGACGTGGCAATGGAGGAGGAGGAGGACGAAGAGGACGAGGGCGCGGGGCAAAGGGCAAAGGGCGAGGATCACTCGTCATCGAATCGTGATTGGATCAAATCAGAGCTTGCGCGCCTGATCTGGCCGCACTGGGACGGAGCCGGAATCAAATCGGATCGGCCGCGCCAGGAGGCACAACAACGCCATGCGGGCATCGGGCCACCCCGGATCGTCGGGATCTCGGAATCGAATCCGATCCAGCAGCCCCGAATCGATATCGAATCCGATCGTTCGGATCGAAGTGGATCCCGCACGGGCGAGGGTAGGGGACGAGAACCTGGGCGAGGAGAACGGCGACGGCGACAGCGAGGGCAAGGACCACGAGGACAGGGAGGTGGCCGAGGATGAGGGCGAGGAGAAGGACGACGAGGAGAACGATGACAACAAGGATGAGGACGAGGACAAGGATGAGTAAGCGAGCGAGCGACCTCGACAGCGGCTCGGCTTCGGCGCTTGGAGCACGGGCCTGGAACAATGGCACCAATCGGCGTCCCAAATTGCTGCTGGTACTGTTCAAGGCGAGGCGGAAGAAGCGCCCGAGGGAACCCGTGATGGCCAGGACAAGAATGAGGAGGAAGAGGACGACAAAGACGACGACTCGTCGTGGCGAGGAAGACGGGGCCGTGGTCTAGGAGACAGGACGCTCAGGACGAGGCTGGGAATGGGATTGACTACTGAAGGAGAGCTCCGTGGCCCACCTGCCAAGACCGCCCCACGGCGGCCCAAGGCCATCCCACGGCCCAGGACGGCTTCAAGACCCCCCCCTTCCATCCTCCATCCTCCTCTTCGGCTCCTCCTCCTCCTGCTCCAGTTGGAATGTGGCGTTGCGTCTGGAGCCCGTTTCTTTATTGCTTGGGGCATGACGGGCGTCATGGCCCCCTTCCCCCCTTTCCCCCCTATGACGTAACGAGCCCCCGCGTCGGTTTTTTCCCTCGTCCCCACCTGCGCCAGACGCGGAGTCGGAGTTTCCTCGGTCAAGATCAGTCTTTCTTGGGGGTAGGGGACCGGACTATCTGGACCCGCTCCCTTTTGAGTCGCCAGATGTCCTTCGCAGGATCTCCAGGTCATACCCCAAGGGGGCATCAATCAGCGTGGATGGATTCCACATGCGCCACTACGCCGCGATGTCGGATGGAGCCCTCTTTGTCCTTTTGTCCATGTCACCTGGGAGAATGACTTGGCTCGACCTTACCTCGCGGCAGGCGCTTTCACTGGTGCTGCAGACGTGGTCTGGCGCCAGTCAGTCAAGTCAGAGTTCGCCACTGGCTCCCGAGGGTCAGGCATTGCGTGCTCGGTGCTCTGGGATCTGTATAAGTTCTACGAGCTGCTAGTAACCTGTTACAAAGACGTTGTGACTTCCTCGGATTCCCAGGGCAGATCTCGAGGCTCGCCATCACGAGGTATCTAGGCCCTCCATGGGTCAGCATTGGGGGTATGACTGAGGGGCCCTTCTCCGCCAAGCACAGAGTGGATGCCGGGGGCTCGTTCGCGACTTCGTCCGTTCGGGCGTATATTATGCCCAGCATCGACCTCCACGCTCCCTCAGTCATAGACTCCCTCGACATATATATCGACGGTTATGGGTTGCAGGCCACGGGCAGCGAGCGCACAGTAGTTGCAGATATTCTCAATGGCGCCACGCAGCTGCGTGCCGTGCTCACCGACGATATGAAATGTGTCGTGCCCATCGACAAAGCCTCCGTGGTGTGTTCATCGCATGCCGTGGGGGCCAAGGTTCGGGATCTTCTTGGAGGTTTGGGCGGTTCTACCTCTGGGACGAGTACGGCAGTGAACCTAGGTGTGGGCGACGCGGCAGGACGGCCTCGGCGTCAAGCGGGCCGCAGTGTCAAGGCCAAGCAGCGCCTCAAGTCTTTCAAGATTCGCGTCTCCAAGCTGAAGCGCGTTCGCGCCGTCTTGGGCCAGCGGCGCTCCAAGAGGGTCTTTTCAGCTGGGCCTCTTACTGGGGCCACGCACGCTTCCGAGGTCCACGGCGTTTCGGACTACGTACGAATTGGCTGGGCTTCGTCGAGGCCTCGGGCGAGTCTTGAAACCGTCCGCGGGCATGAAGGGCCTCGCCTCCCTCCTCATCCTGGAGGGGGGCCCTTGCTGGCATGCCGCTGTTCTTCCTGCTGTTCCGTATTCTAAGGAGGCGTGGGCAAATCAAATTCGGATGCTCAAACATCCCCTGTCTTTCTCTGCCCTCCCGGTCGTCGTGGGAGGCCATTTTTTTGTTTCAGCCGACGGGCCCAGATCAAGTTCGAGGGGGTAAACTTACTTGGCGCGCGGTTCGAGGCCCCATCGGGGCCATGAAGCTGCCTTTGGAACGCATCGGTTAGTCTATGCGTTATTTCACGGAGTTTGTCAACGATTTCGGCGAGGTCCTGAGTCTTACCATGCGCCCCACTGCCCTCGTCAAATAGGCACTTCAGGATGTAGTGCTGCGGCAGCTGCAGCGAGAATCTGGGTGCTCGTTGGGAACGCAGTATGGAGCTTGCTACGGTGTGGTTGAGGCCGCTCTCCGCTCGTCTAAGTTCACGGCCCTCGAGAAGGGGCGCGTCCGCGGTATGTGCTGCGGGGTCACCTGGTCTTGTGATCGAGCCATCTCGCGCGGTTACCAGTTGACTTCTGGCTTGCGCCCTCTGCGCAGAGCCGCCCCCGACTCCATCACGCATCGGACGTGGCTCTGCCCCAGCGCCCAAGAGCTGAGAGACGAGCTGGTCAAAAGAGACATCCAGGAGGCAGCCCGCCCCCTCGAAGCTGCGAGTGCCGACAGCGTGGCTCTTTTCACCAAGGGCATCTTCCCGCACCCTGGCGACCTGCGGCCCCGACCCCGAGCCACTGGTGTTGTTGCATCCTGGGAAGGCGACCCCACTAGAGTAGATGCCGAAGTTTCTGGCGATATGTTCACAGATGGCAGTTGTCGAAAGTACACAATTAAGGAGTTGTGCCGAACGAGCTGGGGGGTTCCAGCCCTGTCAGAGTCTGGTGCCCTCCTAATTTCGGTCTATGGCCCCATGTGGCCCCCCTCCCCCAAACCAGCCAGGCGGGGGAGTTTGGGGTCTTTGAGGCGGCCTCCCAGTGTATCGCGGGCCCTTCGAGAGGGCACTCGGACTGCCTCAAGGTTGTCCGAGCTTGTGGGGGACCCAGGGAGTGGATGCTCTCTTATAGGCGCCCGTACTCAGGTATGATGTTCACCTCCCTCGCCGCCCCGTGGGAGTCTGTTGTCAAGGTCGAAACTCACGGCGGAGACTCAGGCGATCTCACACCTAGGCAGGTTTTCAACAAGCGCGGCAACGACGCTGCCGACGCTGCCGCGAAGGCAGGCCTCTCCAGCCACCCCCTGCCCCCAACGAGTTCCAGGATGACCTCGCATGGTGGTCAAGGCGGTGATTCGACTTGGTGCCAAACTCTTGCCGTCGCAGCCTCGTCTTGATCTCAGCGGCGTCGAGCTGGCCAGACCCCCTAAGTTAGAGCAGTCGGCCGCGACTGCCAGTTCCCGGCATGATTGGAAATGGAGTCGCTCCTACTGGCGATGCAAAAATTGCCTTCGATTTCGGAGGCAGGCAGATTTCAAGTTTGGAACTTCACCCTGCCCCGGACCCTCTGGTTGCTCTGGCAAGGTCCCCGACAGCCTTAACAATGTCGGGGCTTTAGGTCACAGGCTGCTCTCATTTCAATCTAGTGATGATTCCCCGCTCCTTCTTTGCGTTTCCTGCAAGGCCGCTTCCACCCTGGGGCCCCTCGCGCTGTTGAGGAAAGAGTGCACCCACCCCACGAGAAACAATGTTCAGCGGTGGAAGTACCGCGTTTGTGGGGGTAAGCACCCGCGTGAAGGGGTCTACTTGGGCTTCTCCCCTGAAGAAGACCCTGAGTCGATCGACCCCGCCCAGAGCCAGCAGCAGGAAGAAGTCGTTGACCCGTCGACATCGTCGCCTGCTACCGTCGTGGTCGCTGCTGAGCCTGGGCCGTCTCACCCTTCGAGCTCCTCCTCGGCCCCCCCTCTTGTCCCAGGAGGTCAGGTGAGGCCTGCGCGAGGAGCCTTTCAGGCCTCAGAGGCTGAGGAGGAAGCGGCGGCTTCCCTCTTCGGCCCATCTGTTGCTGCCTCGAACGTCCAACAGGCGCCCGCGCCGCCGCCCGTCGTTCCGCCGTGTCGTCGTTTGCAGTGGCAGGAAGAGGGACGGGCTGGGCATCATGGTGGACAGCCCCTTTTTGTTTCAGCCTCCTCTCCCCCCCTGCGCGACGGGGGAGGTGGCGTCCGCTGGCTGCCCCCTTCCCAACGCGCAGGGGGGTAGCCACCTCGAGCAGCTGCGATCGGTCAGGGCCCGCCCAGCCATCATAGCTGCTCGCGCAAAGTCAGCGGGGTCTAGTGATTCCGAGTGAGCCGTTCGGTCCTGGGGGTGCCGCCCGTCGCGTCGGCCACCGCCTTGGTCCCTTTTTTCCTTCAGTGCCATCAGCTGGCACTGGTTCAGCCCTGGCGTGCACTCTCCAGGGGAAGGTTCATGTCATCCTCCTATGATCCACGGCCCCAATGCCCTCCGGGGTAGTCCTGGAACAACACACACACGCACACACGCAAACATACGCGCACACACATACATATATATATATATATATACATATACACATATACGTATATATATATATATATATATATATATATATATGCTTGTCTACACCTGTTTTTGTGCACTCCGCCAGGGAGCTTGTCAGGCCAGGACCTCTGGGGGCTACTCAGGGGTCAACCCAGGAGTTGGGAGAGGTCCCGTCCCGTCAGCGGCATCCAAGGGCCTCCCAACCCGCCTGGCACAGCCGTGGCGCTTAAGCACCCGCGCTGCATCCCAGACGAGCTGACACACTTGCACCGCCGGGAGGTTAACGTCACCAACCCCTGAACCCCCTAGCTCTCGTCCTGGCAATCACTCGCGCGGAGGCAGGCACGGCCACGCGCGAGACGGTAGCTATGCTGCCCCCTGTCTGTGGGTGGGCCAACACAGCTACGGAAGATGGATGAAACTCAACCGTTCCCCATCAACGGCGTCGCGCACGCTCAGGTGGACTCCGCATAGGCTTCCTTGGAAGGTTACTATATGCTTGTCTACACCTGTTTTTGTGCACTCCGCCAGGGAGCTTGTCAGGCCAGGACCTCTGGGGGCTACTCAGGGGTCAACCCAGGAGTTGGGAGAGGTCCCGTCCCGTCAGCGGCATCCAAGGGCCTCCCAACCCGCCTGGCACAGCCGTGGCGCTTAAGCACCCGCGCTGCATCCCAGACGAGCTGACACACTTGCACCGCCGGGAGGTTAACGTCACCAACCCCTGACCCCCCTAGCTCTCTCCACGGTCCCTACCCTGGCAATAGCCGCTCCCTCCTGCTCTTACCTATTTCCTCCACCCTGCTGTAATGAAATGAGGGAGGAAAGGTGGAGGATGGGCGGGACAGACAGACAGGCAGCACAAAGCAAGAAACAGTTCATCTCGCTTCTGCTCGCAGTCGGGACGCGAGCAGGCCGCAGCGCCTCCGCTGCGTGGGCGAGAGATTTAATTGAGTGGCCTCGGCGACGGCATCCTGGACATACAAGCGGGCCGTGCGCGCCGAGGCCCACCTGCCTCGGAGCAGCGTCTGCTCCATGGAGCCGTGGCTGCGGAAGTCGGCGGACGCGCCGCCCCGACGCCAGCTGTAGAGGGTGAGCTTCGCATCTTGCAGCTCCAGCAGCTCACGCACGCGGCCAAAGGTGCACATGAAACTGCTTGGCTCCATCCCGAGGCACAAGTCCTGCTTGTGCGCCTGAGCCTTTGCCCTGGCGAGGAGGGCGACCGCTACGCCGCTCCGCGCGAGCACGAACTCTCGGGCACCAGTCTGATGCTGGCTTTTGGTGTTGCGCAGCTGCAGCACGGCCATTTGGCGGAGTGGATACAGCTGCACGTCGGACCACACGAGCGAGGTCATCTCACCCGTCCGGAGGAATGCGTCGTAGCCTGCTGCCAGCACCGCCGCAGCGCCCAGCTGGCCCACGGCCGCAAATGCCCCTGCGAACGCTGCCGCAATCAGCGGCCCGATCGGCAGCGCCCGCCCAGCTGGCTCCAGGCGTTGCCACGTCTTGGCCAAGCGCCAGCTGTCCCGCAGGTGCCCTCGCACGGGCGGGAATGCGTGCGTGATGCCTGCGATTGCATTATTAATCTCAAATAAAGATCCTCCGCTCAGCCAACGGCTCTCGATGAAGGCGGCCACGCCAGCGTCGACCTGAGCGGGCGTCTGCGGCTGCCGGTGCTCCTGGATCCAGAAATCAACGACATCATCGACCGCCGCACGGTACCGCTGCAGGGTGAGCGGCGTGACCATCGCCTCCCTCAGCGGTTGGGACCTCGCTGCAGATCGTCGCGCCATCGCCTGGGCCGTGACCTGGCTCACCTTTGCTGCTGCTTGCGCTGCACGCTTGCCGGGGGCGGCCCTCCTGGCCCTCGCCGGCGGCAGCACTGGGAGCGTGGCAGCGGCGGCCGAAGCTCCAGCGGGACGGCGTGTCGGCGGGCATGTCGTCGGTGTCGCAGTAGCCGTACAGCGGGTACCCTGCCGTCGCGAGGAGCAGGGAGTTGAGCCGGCGGAGCGCTGGCTGCAAAGCCCTCGCGCTCGATCTGCCCTTGGTGCCGACTGCCGCGATCGCTTGGGCATCCAGAATGTGCAGGTAGCGGCAGCGGTGGTTCTCAACTGCCCGGCACCTCCAGCGCGCTCCAGCCACCGCAGCCTCCAGCTCCAGCGCCGAGATGTGCCCAGGCCGCTGCCAGCGAAAGCCTTTGGCGATCCGCCAGGCCCAGAGGTGCGTACGGAGTGCTGCCCGCGGCCACGCGCGGGCGCGGTAGGGCGCCCCGGTGTCAAGCCGGACGTCCGTGCCCCCGCGGTCCGCGACCCGCAGGAACTCTACGATCAGGCTGCGTTCCAACTGCGGGTCGTGATGTCCCGGCTGCTGGAAGTCGGGGACCACGTTCCAGTTCGCCTCGCACGTGCCCACAGCGAGGCAGCTGCTGCCTGGGATGGCGGCCGCTAGCGCCCCCACTTGAGCGAGCCACGAGCCGAGAAGATACATGACAGCCTGGACGCAGAACGTATTCCCGATCAGGGACTCAATGACGCTGTCTCGCTCGGCGGCGGGGGCACTATCTTTTACAGCGGCCTGGAAATAGAGACGGTCGAACCCCATCAGAGCAGCACGCTCCTCAGGCACGGGCAGCCGGCCCCGCTCACGCCTCGCGTCCCAGATGAGGCTGCCGTCCTCGTAGTTGTTGACCTGGTAGCGGTAGCTGTCGGCAGCCCAGCGCTCCGCGGCCAGCACCGAGGCGCGGTCGAGGCCCACGGGCCGGAACGGCGGGTGGCTTCGCGGGATTGGCCTCGTGAAGCACGGGAGGTCTGCCTCAGGGTCCAGCGTCGACCAGCCCTCCAGGAGCGAGGCACTCAGTGGGAGCCTCTCCACCGCTAACGAGACCTTGAAGTACGCGGCTTCTCCCACACCCTTGGTCTCGACGGTGGCGTCGGACGCCAGGAACGCCGTGACCGGCCACGAGCACCAGTACAGGCGGGGCCGCCTGACGTGAGTGAGACACCTGGCATCGAGGAACACGGGCGTGACTCCAAGCGCCCTGGTGAACTCCGCCCTCGACTCTAGGGTCATGCTGAACACGTTCTCGACGAACCACATGGTGCGCTTGGGAAAGGCAGCCTCCGCTGCCTGGATCAGCTCGGGGACCCGGAAAGGAGCCTCGACCTCGACCCCTCTAGGCCGGTCCCCACGACATTGATGCTCGCGAGGTCTTGGCACGGGCTCCCCGCGGTCAAGACGACCCAGTCGGCGTCCCGCGCGTAGCCCTTCAGCATCTCAGTAAACCGCGCCGCGTCGACGGCCTCGATGTTGCCAAGCTCAATCACGCCCGCCCAGCGGCGACGCACCAGTCGCCGGGCAGCGGGCTCGACCTCGCAGCTGACGTGGGCCATCACGTCGATCGGGAGTCTGGAGGCCGCCACCGCGGCCCCAGCAGCGCCAGCGAAGAGCTCGATGAGAACTATGCGAGGGCGCCACCGCACACCACGCACAGGAGCCGCAACTGCACCAGGCCGCAAAGTCACTGCTGATGCTCCCCCTCTCGCGCAGGCAACGCCCTGCGCCGAGAGCCCGGCCGTGTGGCAAATGCCCCCGGCGCGCTCGCTGGCATCGGTCGCAATGACACAAGTGTCGATCCTTGCGCGCAGGTCGGTGTATGCCAGCGGCAGCGCCATCGCGAAGCCCAAGAGCTCGTCGCACATGCCAAGGGGAACAGCCTGCGGGCGCGTCCAGCGCCCAGCAGCCCACACGCTGTTGAGGAACCCCATGAAAGGCCTCCTGAACTCCGCTGCCCTGACGCACCTGCCTAGGATCATGAGCATGCCCTGCGACGAGAGGCCCTGTCTGCCCATGCCCCACAGGATGAACGCCAGCAGCTGGTGAAGCTTCTCGGTCGTGACCCCGACCCGGCCGACGGCCCCGTCAAGACCCGCGCCCATCCGCTCCAGGACCAGCGCGCGGTGCTTGGCCTTGCCGGGGGCGACGCTGACCCCCGAGCGGCCGTAGGCGGCCCTCTGCTCCTCCTGCGCGCAGCTCATCGTGCCGAGGAGCTCCGCGACCATCGCGTTGGGCACCACCTCGCCATGGTCCCAGTCGTCGATGTAGTACTGGATCCACTGCTGCTCGAGCTCCTTCGACTTGAACGGAAGTGGCCGGTCCTTGCGCCACTCGAGCTCCGCGGGAAACCCCGCAGCGAGGGGGCGAGAGCCGAGCCCGAGGCGCCTGTGGCAGTGCTGAAACACCGTGACCGCGTTGATCCAGCCCATCGGGATGACGCGCAGCGCGAGGTGTGTCTTCCCAGGACCCGGCACGCCGATGAGCTCGTTCGGGATCGCCTCCGCGAGGGTCATGTACGGCTGCCAAGCCTCGGGCAGCTCGTAGCAGTAGAAAGCGGAGGCTTGGTCATCTGACGACCAAAGCAGCATGTGGCCCTCTGGGAGCGGGATGGCGACCCACGAGGGCGACGCGCTAAGGGTCCCGATGTCGTCCCTCATGATGCGCTGGTAGCTGTTGGCCGGGACCATGTTGATGATCAGGCGCTGGACGCACGCCTGGCCAGGTGACGGCGTGCCACCCTTGGCGACACCAAACGCCCCGGCGAGCACCTTGCGGTTCCCGACCTTGAAGATGCGGTCGTCGGCGATCGGCGCAGCCAGCCCCAGCTCGACGAGCTTGGTCCCGATACTGTACCACTCCTGCTTGGACGTGACCTGGATCGCCGCCCGCGGGACCTCTGCAGGCCACTCATCTCGAGGGAGCAAGGCCAGCGTGGGGTCGGCAAGCCAGGCGCCCACCTGAGCGTCCGCGATGTCGAGCGCCTTGACAGAGGCGGCGACGCCCCGCGCGGGGAGGCCTGGCATGATCCCCGCAAGCGAGAGTGGCAGGGCGCGGGACGTCTCCTCGCCCCCGTAGGAGACGGTCCTCGACGCGATGACCTGGTCCCAGTCCGGGAGCTCGAAAGATGTGGCGGCATCCTGAACGAAATACTCACAGGCCTCCTGCACAATGCCGAGCGCACTGATCTGACTTGCCGTGGGCCGCCTCGCGGCGACGGTTGGACAACGCATGTGCCCCGTGTACTGGTAGTTCAGGCTGAAGACCACGAGCTGGGCCCACCCCTGCGCCGTGGCGGCGTCCACCTCGCAGGTCTCCGGCAGCTGCTGGTGTAGGTGCCAGGCGGCGCGGTACCTCTCGAAGAGCGGGGCGTCGGGCAACGGTAACGGCAACACCTCGCGCAGCCGCGCGAAGCTGGCCGCGGGGTCTGGCGAAGTGCACATCCTACGAACGTACCGCCCGATCGCCCCTGGCGAACCGTGCACCGCTTCGTGGGCCGCGAGGGCGAGCCTGAACTTGGAGCTGACGCCCGTGCCCACCTCGGCTAGCATCTGGCGCCACCGCCGAGCCTGCGAGCTGCCGCGTAGCTGCCGCTCAGGCGGGCGGAGGGCAGGCAGGGGCGTGCTCGGGGCCGCGGCCTTAGCCGCGTCGGCCCTCACGCCCGAACCCAGGCCGTCCTGCGAGCAGCGCTCGAGCCGCGGCTCTTCCCCGTCTTGCCTTTGCCGCGGCTCTTGGCAGCCAGCGGCCTCCCGATGCGCGCCTTCCATGCTGCCTGGGTCTCGCCCTCGCGCCTCGGGTGGGCCGCCTTGTGCTGCGCGAAGCTCCGGCCTGCTGCCGCGTCCGCTGGTGGCACGCGGGCGGCGGCTGCTGCGTCGAGGTCCCCCTCGGAGTCGCTCAGGAGCTGGACCGACCGCGTGGGACTGCGGCTGGTCCTCCGCGCTGCTGGCTGCTTCCCCCCGGCGGGGGGAACTGCGGGACCGTCGCCTGGAACTCGTCCGGCAAGGATCCTCATCGCCTCGGGCGATCCCGAGACTGGCGTCCCGGGAGCAGGGGGCGGGGGGCGCGCCTCCGCGCGCCCATGGCCTGCAGGTGCCGTCCCCCCCTGCAACGGAGACGGCTCCCGGCCGACCCCTAGCCCGGCCTGCGGTCTGCAAGTCGCTGGCGGAGCTCGGCGACCTTCAGCTCCCGGGCCTCGACCTTCTCGGCAGCGTTCTCCTCGTCCAGAGAGGCGCCTGATGGAAGCTGTTCCTGCGCGACCAGCGTGAGCCACCGTGCCGACCGCCAGTTCCCGTCGCGGATGGCCATCGTCCGCGCCTTGAACTCCTGCATGAGCAGATCCGCAGTCTCGACGACCTCTCCGCGCAGGATGCCGTCGAGCGCCAGTCCCAGCGCGCGGAGGACCCGCACCTCGTCCGTCCCCAGCGTCCGCGGCGGGTGAGCAACGAAGAACACCGTGTTCAAGAACTGCGTGACACACGGGGCCAGAGGGTCGGCCTCGCCTGCGGACAACTGCTGGGCGAACTGGCTGCGCAGGTGGCCGAGCCCGTTCTCGAGGAGAGCGCCGGGCCGCTGCCGAGCGATCCTGCGGAACAAGTCCCGCTTGATGCCCACGCCCTGGTAGCGGTCGCGGCCCCCAAGGCGCTCCGTGTCGCTCTCCGCGCCGTCCTCCGCGTCGTCGTCGTCGCGGCCCAGGAGCGCCGCGGTCAAGGCTGATGCCAGCCTGGTCCTCGACCCAGCGGCGCCTGCGCGCGCAGGGGCAGCAGCGGCGGCTCGGCCGGCCACCACCTGCGCCAGGCGCTCGCCTACCGCACCTGCTGGGCGCGCAGCGTTCTTGGGCGTGCCCTGCCTCGGCACACCACGAGCTGCCCTGCCCCCGAGCCGCGCCAGCCGCGCCTCGAGCTCTGGGTCCTCGGCAGTCTCCTCGAGCCCTGCAATCTCCTGGTCGAGAGGGCTCGCCTCTCCTGGTCCGCCTGGGGTCGGGGTGCCCTCCACCTCGCGGGCCCGCTTGCGCGGCGGCCCTCGAGGCTCCTCCTCGTCCTCGTTGCCCCCATCCCCGAGCGGCCAGCCGCCGAGCTCTCCAGGCAATGGCTCGGCCGCGGGCGCATCGGTCATCACAAGCGCTCCAGGATCCGCGGCCGGGCAGATGAGCTTCGCCTGCTCGCGGGCCACGTCGCGGGGGTCCACCACCTGCCACACGTCCAAGTGCTCGACCACTGCGCCCACAGGAGCGACCGCCCCGCACTCGTCGGCGCTGCACTTGCAGAGGTGGAAGACCGTGGCCAGGGACCGCGCGCCCCGCTGCCCGCAGGAGGCTGCATACCACGAGTAGTACGGGTCGCTGGCGCCCACATGCCGGCCCTTGAAGTACCGGCCGAATGCGTCTGCCTGGTAGGCGACCTCCACCTCGAGCATCTCGACGCCCTGTGGCGCCCCGTAGTCGTCCTTGACCCGCGCCAGGACCCGAGCTCCAGCCGCCAGCGGCAGCCCCGGCACCAGCTCGCCGTTCAGCGCTGCGTCGAGCCAGGCCCCCCGCGGGAAGGGCCACCCGACCGCTGTCGGGGCTGCCCGCTCCATCGGGCTCCTCGCCAGCAGCTCCGCGGGAGAGGGGCGACCCGCGCCCGGGATCCTCGTCTCCCAGCCAGGTCTTCGCTCCCCTCAACCCAGTAAGGCTGCCAGCGAGGCTGATCAGAATCAGTCGGCCGAGCGTGGCCCTCCAAGCGGCCGCGCTCGGCGCGGCAACCTTCAGTAGACAGAGTGGCTCGGCAGCGGCCACAGACGGGCGGGACCGCCCGGTGACTCCGCTGCCTGTCTCCACCCAACACAGCTACGGAAGATGGATGAAACTCAACCGTTCCCCATCAACGGCGTCGCGCACGCTCAGGTGGACTCCGCATAGGCTTCCTTGGAAGGTTACTATATATAAGTATGTGCATGCATGCATGCATACATACAAGCATACATACATACATACGGACATATATGAACTCATACATACATAAACGCGTGCATACATACATACATGCAAGCATGCATACGTACACACATACATGCATGCATGCATCATGCATGCATGCGCGCACGCATACATACACACAACCATCTACACACATGCATGCATGCATACATACATGAATACATGCAGACCTACATGCATACATCCGTATGCGTACACACATAGTCGTGCATAATACATACATACATACATACATACATACATACATACATGCATACACACATACATACAACTTACACATATGTAAACGTACATACACACATACACACATACGCACATACATACACACATACATACATACACATATACATATAGATGCATGCATACATGCATACATACATACACACACATATATATATATGCATACATACATATATACATACATACATACATGTATACATACATACAAGTATGCATGCATGCATGCATACCTACATACACACATACACACATACAAACATACATACAACCACATATACATACACATAAGCATACACATGCCTACATACATATTCATGCCTACATACATACCGACATACATACAGTTATATGTACATACACACATGCACACATACACACATACATACACGCATACATATGCATACACATACATACACATGCATACATACATACATACATACAGACAGACAGACAGACAGACAGACAAACATGCATACACACAGATGTGTGCGGCTGGGGCCGAAAAGCCGCTCGGATGTTCGGAAATCACGCCTGGCGGAGCGAACCAACGCTGGGCTAAGCAAAACACCCAGGGACGCCCCGGGAGCCGGGAGGTGAAAGCGTGGGTCCGAATAATATACGCCACCACCATCACCTCCATCCTCCTTTCCTTCTCTATCCTCCCCCTCCTCTCATCTGTCTTGGGGGAAGGAGGGTATGAGGGAAGTGGTGGTGGTGTATATTTTTGGGCCCCGCAAAAGGGCGGGGGCGAGGCACCAACCCCGCGCGGGAAACTGGCAGGGCGGGGCAGCACGGCGGCGGAGGCAACGGGGGGCGCCGGCAAAAAAGGCCCGGCGGCGAGTGGGAACCGACCAGGGGGAAAGCAGACAGCGAGGGGGCGGCAGGTGGCATGCAGCGGCGGGCGAAGCCAAAGGGAGAGGGCGGACCTGCGGTGAGCCAGCGCGCCAGCGAACGAATGCATCAGCGCACGGTCTGCGCCCCGCAGAGCGCGTGGCCATTTTTTGGGCAGCGAATGGCGGGTAGCTGCGCACCGCTGTCACGGCGGCGCGTCAAAACACGCACGCACACACACACACACACACACACACACACGCACACACACACACACACACACACACACACGCACGCACGCACGCACGCACGCACGCACACACACACACAAACAAACGCGCACGGGCCCCCACGAATTCCTAGGACGGCCCCAAGACCCCGCAACAAAAAAATCAGGAGGCCATTGGGGGCTCAACAAAAAGGCCGCGAATAAGGCCACAACACCCTGGAGAGACCCCCGAGAAACAATTCACCAATCATGCTAGGCTACATCCGTGCCAAATTGCACCGATGCTACGCGTATTCCCCAAGCGCTGAGCAAATATGAGTGGCGGGTGCACAACATTCAGTACGATGTGGGAAGATTCAAATGGAAACGAAATCGGCCAACGATCGCGATTGCGAACTACATTGCGCTCACCCATGAACACCTCATGGAGGCGACCCATCGTACCGTTGTCTTTTCCCCAGGAACGCGATTATTTCTGTTCGGCGGTAACGGGCGTCATGGGGGACGGGGGGCCGGGGGGGGGTATGACGTAACGCCCCCCCCTCCCCCCGTGGGTCTGGCACCACAACCGCGCCCGCGCGCACGACGCGATGAGCGACGAGCGACGAGTGACGAAGACGACGAGCAGCATGTAGGTGGCGATCTGCCCCACTGCGCCTGTGTATACCACAGCGCCTGCGTACACCGCAACAACCGTGTGCACCACAGTGCCTGCGTGCACCAGAGTGTGCTTGCGTACACTACAGCGCCTGGGTACATGTGTACACCGCAGCAAACACGTGCATCACAACGCTTGTGTACACCACAATGCTTGCGTGCACCGCAGCGCCTGTGCACGCCACAGCGCCTGTCTACACCACAACACCCGCGTGCAACGCAGCGGTGGTGTACACCACAGTGCCCCGTGCATAGGACAGGTAGAACGAGGATGTACGTGAGAATCTGCTGCCGTCAACTAAACGCCACGCCGAGAAAATGCGGATAATTGAACGCGACGTTCTCCCATCCTCCCTCCTCCTCCACTTCCACTTCCTCCCCCTCCTCTTCCTCCTTACCCCCTGTCGTGAAGGTTGGCGTTGCAGCGCACGTGCGCATCTCAGCGTGCACCGCAGAATTGTCGATTGAATCGTTCCACTTGGATCTCGGACGGCCAATTTAGGTGGAGCCTCCTGGACGCAAATGGGGGGAATTAAGGTGATGCGGGCGGACTCGGGAGGACTCGTAAATTCCAACGGCGCTTCTTCGTCCATAAGGATTAGTTTCTATTGTTTGTTGGTCCGTTTTGTCATACGGATTCTTTCCAACATTCTATATACAACAGTGGTGCCGTGCTGCGCACGGTTGCTGTGGTGCATATAGGCACGACAATGCACGCAGGCATTGTGGTGTAGTGCGCACGGCTGATGTGGTGCACGCAGGCGCTGTGGTGTACACAAGAGCTGTTGTGCCCGCGGGCACGGTGGCACAAACTGACGCTGTGTTGCACGCGGCCGCTGTGGTGTACATAGGCGGCGTGGTGCACACAGGGGCTGTGGTGCACGCGGGCCCTGTGGTGTACACAAGCGTTGTGGTGCATATCGCCACCACACGCTGGTGCTACCCGTCTTCCGTCATTCCTATGCATTCCCAAACGCTGCCGGCGCGAACCGTGACGTCATCACCCCCCCACATGATTGCCGTCGTCGGCCCGGAATCATAAACAGGCTCCAGCCGCGTCCGCGCGCGCGACGACGATCAGTGACGAGCGACGAGCCACGAGCGACGACGATGAGTGACGACGACGATGACGAAAACTGCGGACCTGACTCCTATGCGGATTCCTAAGCGAACACCTGCGCGGATCCCAGTGCGCCCGGCGGCAGCGCGCGGAGCGCACTGGGGGGGGGGAGCGCTGCGTCATATGAGGGGGAAGGGCCATGACGCCCGTCATGCCCCAAACAATAAAGAAGCGGGCTCCAGACGCAACGCCACATTCCAACTGCATCCCGATGATGGGTGCTCACTCTGTTGAGTTTGGTGACGCGTGGGCAAAGCTTCGGTATCACATATCCAATGCAATACGTGGAAGAGCCATTGAACATAAAAACTGTAATTTTTAAACAAGGCCGTCAACGATCTGGAAGCTTTCGTGCGTCTTACCTGATGGAAGCGCTCTGCATCTCCCCCTCCGATCTGAAGAGGACAAAAAAGTGGGTTGCATGATAAACCACCGCGCTCACGCTGACAAGTGCGATGCGAAGGCTGCGCCCATCTTCTGCCTCAGCTGAGGCGTTCTGACATAGTTGGGCTGCGGGCGGCCAATCACAGCGCCAGTGCTCCCACTCGGATTCTGACTGTTGGCGGTCCTGACGGTTGAGAGGTTTCGCCCATGGACCCTGAATGCTGGGACGGACGGCTTTCCAACGCAGCTCTGAATGCTTGCGGGGCCAGCAGCCGAGAACTGGGCTGGGATGCGGACGGGGCAAAGCAGCCCCGCAAATAGGCATCTAATTGCGCGGGTGCAGCGGGTGGGCGCTGGAAGCCGGCACGAAATGGGAATATCTGCGGGAAGGCTGGTGGTTCAGTACTTGGAGTCGGTGCTGCGGGGCGCCGCTGACAAGGTGGGCATGTAGTAGAAAACGGCTGGCAACAAGGACTGGAGTCGGCGAAGAGGCTGGATATGGCTTGAAGCCAGAGTCGGAAAGATGCGAGCAGGAGTCGGAGAGATAAGAACGGGAGACGAAATGTCCACCGATGCAGGGTGGGAAACATCGGACTAACACACGTCCTGAGGATCAAGGATCACCGACTGTCTCTGTGCCCCCTCCCACCTCGCTGGGCCCCACCACCTTCCCCGCTCCTTGCCCGCGCACGCCCCCCCCCCCCGAACAAAAGGAGAAAGCACCTCTGCCGAGCTAGGCCGAATCCCCAGCAAGATCGGGGGTGACAACACGTTGGGCCAAGACACGTCCAGACGATCATCGACAGAAGCACGGCGCGCGATGAGTCGCCTGCGCCACAGCTCTGGACTTAGGTCGGGCATGTCCTCTACAGGCGGATTTGGGAGGACAAATTAGAGATCCTCGAAACATATGTAAAGGGTAATCGAAAATAATCAAAAATCGCCCCCAGACTACTTGTGGACAATTTTTGAATATTCCTCCTGTAGAGGGACGTGCCCGACTAAACTCTGGACTCGCCGCCGCGGCCGGAGCATCGGGCAGGACGCCGCGGGGAGGGCGTCGCAGTCTTCCCGATGGCGGAGCGGCGCACGAGCGAGACGGGCAGGACGCGCGGCGCACGCTCGCGGCCGACAAGCAAAAACTTTCAGAGGTCCGCACGGATTTCTTGGATCCGCGCTGGGCTGTTCATGCCGTGTTCTGCGAGGGTACCCTGGATTCTCCTGGGCCCTCCTTTTGGGAGACGCAAGACTCGCGATTGGGGGATTCGGGGCCACCAGAAAAAAAAAAAACGCGACCAAGTCTGCAACTTGACGCGAGCCTGCTGCCCCCACCCTCTGCAAACAGCTTTATAAAAACTGCACCGTTAAAGCCCATGCCCGGACCGCCAAAGACCGCCGCGAAACTTTGGAGGCCTGGAAATGAGCGCCAACACCAACACACGGGGTTGCCTCCACAGGGGGAAGATGATCCTAGATTTCGGTGTTGGTGGTAATGTTTCGGTCACCTTGGAAGCCAGAATTTTGCCACATCGCATAGATCGGGATCTTCTTGCCTTGGTGGAGGCACACCGCCGATATTGGTGTTGGTGTCGACCTCTAGGCCTGCGAAAACTAGCAAGAACATGGAAACACACGTGACCGACGATCAAAAACGGGTTTTACGCGAGGCGGCGTAGCGACTGTACGCCGCAGCTTAAGCGAGCCGCCCGCCCGGCACGCTGCACTGGAAACGAGGGCGCTCACGCGAGACCTTACGCGGGCAGCTTACGCGCCAATGCCGGCGTAGACGACCCCGTTTTTCTGCGACGCGCCTCGTGGCTGGGTTCACCTGCGAGACACGCGTGGAAGCCGCTCGCTGGGTACCAACATGGGAGGCTGGCGCACCCCCGGCCACACGGGGGCCAGGCGCTGGAAAGACGTGCGGCCACATGTGTATCCAACTCTCGCCTAAGCCAGCGGCACCATTCGGCGGTGCGCAGAGGGAGTAGGGTCAGGTCGGGCATGTCCTCATACAGGCGAGCTTGTGGCGGAAATTACAAAGTAGTCAACAAAAATATGCAACAATTTGCAAACATTGTCGAGAATTCATCCCCTGACGATTTTTGGTAATTTTTCGATATTCCTCCTGTAGAGGGACGTGCCCAAGAGGGTGCGCCGCTGGATCTCCCCAAGGGGGGGGGGCGGGGGAGGGAGGGGGGTTAGGACCCCCCCCCCCTTCCCCGATCCGTCGTCGGGGACCCCCCCCCCTTCCCCGATCCGTCGTCGGGGACCCCCCCCCTTT
The DNA here is from genome assembly GCA_963575745.1 of Prorocentrum cordatum. NCBI lineage: Eukaryota > Dinophyceae > Prorocentrales > Prorocentraceae > Prorocentrum > Prorocentrum cordatum. Next base: position 125,144 of record CAUYUJ010017225.1, read on the forward strand.
CCCCGACCCGTCGTCGGGGACCCCCCCACCCCTCCCATCCTTTCGAAAGGGGGGGGGGTCCAAACCCCCTCCTCCTCCCCCCCTTTCGCCACGCCGCCCCCTGATTCCGGAACCCGACCCCCGCCACCCCTACCCCTAGTCCTCACCCTAACCCATACCCCTAATCCTAACCCCAACCACTAACCCCAGCCCCAAAGAGCACTCACTACTCATTTCTCGCTACCTACTACTGACTACTCGCTATTCGCTACTCACTACTTACTACCCCCTACTCACTACTCACGACTCACTACTCACTATCCACTACTCACTACTACTCACTACCCACCACCCACTACTCGCTACTCACTACTCCCTACTCACTACCCCCTCCTCCCTACTCACTACTCACTACTCACTCCTCACTACCCACTACTCAATACTCACTACTCACTAATAGCACGACTCACTACTCCCTACTCACCATTCACTAATCACTACTCATTACCCACTACCCACTATCCACTACTCACTACTCGCTACTAACTACTCGTTGCCCACAAATCACTACTCACTATCCACTACTCGCTACTCGCTACCCACTACTCCCTACTCAATACTGACTACACAGTACTCACTACTCACTACTCGCTACTCCCATACTCGCTAATCAATACTTACTACTCACTCCCCGCTTACTTACTATTCACTACTCACTACTTACTACTCCCTACTCACTAGTCACTACATAGTCTCAAGCCACTAGTCACAATTCACGTGTCACTAGTCACTACTCACTACCGACTACCCACGACTCACCAATCGCTACTCACTACCCACTATTCGCTACCCGCTTCTTACTATTCACTGCTCATTACTCCCTACTCCCTACTCCCTATTCCCTACTCACTACTCGCTACTCCCTACTCGTTACTCACTAATCACTACCCACTACTCACTACTGACTACTCTCTACTCATTATTCACTACTCACTACGCCCTACTCGCTCCTCACTACTCAATACTCGCTACTCCCTACTCGCTACTCACTACCCACTGCCACCACCCACTACTCTTTATTCCTCACTACTCACTACTCACTACGCACTACGTACTACTCAATACTCACTACTCACTACTCACTACTCGCTACTCACTACTTACTACTCACTATACCCTACTCACTACTCACGACTCACGATTCACTACTCACTACTCACTACGCACTACCCACTACTGACTACTTACTAATCACTACTCGCCACCCACTACTCACTACGCACTAACTCAGTACCCACTACTCATTACTCCCTACTCCCTACTCAGTACTCACTACTCGCTACTCGCTACTCACTACTCACTACTCACCACTCGCCACTCACTACTCACTTATCAGTACACGCGACTCACTATTCACTACTCACTACTCCCTACTCCCTACTTCCTACTCGCTCACTGCTCACTACACACTAACTCACTACTCACTACTCACCCCTCCTACTCCCAACTCCGTACTCCCTACACGGGGACGGGGTCCGACCCCCCCCTTTCCAACGCCAAGGGGGGGAGGAGGGGGGGGGGTCCGGACCCCCCCCCCCTTGAAGGGGGGGAGGGGGGGGGGATTCTGGAACCCCCCCACACCCTTTAGTGTATTCAGGGAGATCCACTGGCGCACTTTCCAACTGAAGGGTAGGGGGAGGGGGGAAGGCTTCTCAGAAGGAGGCTGCTTCTTAAGAAGGCGCCAGCCATGCATCTATGGATGAGGCCTGTGCCTTTTAAGAAGCCGGGGTGCTTCTAAGAAGCTTTCCTGCCTCCCCCTGCCCCCTCTGCACCTTGCTGGACTATTTGTATCCTTCGAGGGTGCTAAAAGGAGCCCCTGGCCCAAGGTGCCCCCAGCTTTTCGCTATAATTATCTATGAAGCCCTTGGGTCCTCTGGGCCTCGCGAGGGTTCCTTTGGAGACAGTGGGGGCCTCCTTAGAAATCCTGGGGGGACCCCGGGCCAGGGGCACTTCTGGCACCACCCGAATCCAGCTTCCTGTAGGCGGCGCGCCCGGGGGGAAGAGAGAAGCGGCGGGCCTTCTCAGAAGGCTCGGAAGCCCCCCCGGACTTTTGAGAAGCTTTCTAAGCCTTCCCCGAAGATACAGCAAAACCTCTCAGAAGGCGCGAGGGCTTCTGAGAAGTTCCGCCCGCCTTCTGAGAAGGCCTTCTCCTTCTCACTGCCCCCCCCTCGCTCGCCGCCGATCCTGGCCAGGGAACCCTGGCAAACTCGAGAGCCTTGCGCTTCCCTGAGGCCCGCGCCCGCAGCCGCGGCGGCGGCGCGCACGGCGCCCGCCCGCAGGGGCCTCTCCGGAAGGGGCACCTCCGGGAGCCCCGAGGGTCGCAGAGGCCTCCCCCCGGAAGGACCCACGGAAGACGGACGACGACGACGCCGACGACGCCGACGCCGACGGGCCCCTGCGCATCTGAACGGCACAGCCCCCAAGGCCGCGCTAACGGCGATGTTGGTTGACGGCGATGTTGGGAATCTGGTTTTCGTGACACCGAGCTCGCGCAGAACAAAATGTAGGAAATCGCGACGCACCGTTTCTTACATATCGAATATGCGAACGTATCGAGCGAAAACGACGCAACGAATTGCAGGAAAACGCGAACCACGCGTTCCTAGAGTTGGTTTGGCCACGAACCACGCCTTTGGTTTTCCTACTTCGCCGTCAGCTAACAGTCTACGGAGGCAGCCCCCCGCCCCCCGCAGGCGGCCAGCGCCCCGGGCGCGCGGCCCGTCCACGCCGACGACGGCGAAGCTGCGCATCCGCGCCACGATGGGCCTCGGCAGTGGAGCCGGCGCGGAGCGCGCGCGGAGGCGCGGCCAGGCAGCGAGGCCCTCGACCCACGCCGCACGGCAGCGCAGGGGCGCAGGACGCCCCCCCGTGTTTGGGTCGCAGGGGCGAGGAGCTCGTCACGGTCACAGCTGCGGCGGGTTACCTTCACCGGCCGAACGGTAAATGAGGAACCAAGCCCCTTTGTTCCAAGTAAGTCTACGAAGTCCGAAGAAACGGCCTAGCGGGACGCATGCAAACCCAAGGAACGACCGAGCCCCTTTTTGAAAAGTAAGTGCTCCTTATTCAACCCGCTCGCTGCACAATGGGGACGCCCATCAAGAAACCAACTGTTTTTCGTTTGGGTGCCATGGGTTTCTTCGCTCCGCGCGCTGCGCGGTGACGTCCCGCGGCCGTTGAAAAAACCGGTGCGTCCAGGGCGCTCTGGGTTCCATCCCGTGTGCATCTCGCGCCTGCGGGTTTCAGGGCTGGGTTTCTTGCAAGGGTTTCTTGCGGCCGCACCCGCACCGTACGCGGTAGCACACTGCGCCTGCGAGACACGGGCACACACACACACACACACACACACACACACGCGAGAGAGAGAGAGAGATGGGGGGGAAGGGGGGGCAGGAGTGCTGCCATTGAACGGGCAAGAAGCGAGCACGAACACGAGCACCGGAACACCAGTGAAAGCGGCCCAGCAGCGACGGCGAATAGAGGAAGAAGCATCGGTATAAACAGAAACTGTCGGAGGTCCGCGTGAATCCCACCAGCCCTCTGGGCGTCGGTGGTCTAGAGAGTTTCCTCTTCCGACCCCCTTCTTCCCCTTCGCGGAGGGGTTTACCCCTCCCCCTACCCCCTCCCCTGGACCTGGACGGGGGGTTCCGCGGGTCGTTGGGGCGTCCAAGATGGCCCAAGACGGCTCCAAGAGCGAAAAGGTGGGAAAGCAGAAAAACATTGATTTTCCTAGGTTTTGGAACGATTTTGGCCTCTTTCGGGGCCGAAGAGGCGATTCGAGGCACTCTAGAGGGGCAACGCTAATTCCCCCCCCTTCTTTGATAGATCTCCTCCAACATGGCCCGAAGAGCGCCCCGAAGGCTCCCAAGAGCGCCCCATGAGCGCCCCAAGAGGGCACCAAGAGGTCTCAAGAGGCGCCCAAGAGGCGTCAAAAAGGCCTCCAAGAGACCCCCAAGAAGCCCCAAGAGGCCCCCCGAGATACGGAAGAGGCCCCCAGGACCGCCAAGAGGCCCCAAAGACGGCCCAAGAGGCCCCCAAGCTCGCCATTGTCTTCCTCCTCTTTTCTTCCTCCTCCCTCCTCCCCCTCCCTCTCCTCCTCCTCCTCCTCCTCCTCCTCCTCCTCCTCCTCCTCCTCCTCCTCCTCTTCCTCCGTTTCCTTCTCCTCCTTTTCGTCCTCCACGTCCTCGCCCTCCTCCACCTCCTCCTCCTCATATTCCTCCTCCTCCTCCTCCTATTCCTCCCCGTCCTCCTCCTGCTCCTCCTCCTGCTCCTCCTCTTCCTCCTCCTACTCCGACGACGACGACTCCTACATCCTCCCCCTCTTGGGGTATATGGCGGCTTACCCCGCCCTTTGTTTTTCTGCATGCTCCCCCGCTTCCCTCATCACCTCCCCCCCCCTGGGACTCGTTTCTGGACGGGCTGGTGGGGATACGCGAAGCGTTTAGAATTCCTTGGATCGGCGCTGGACCTCCCCTCCTTGACGCACGGACCTCACGGACATCCGAAACATTTTTGTATTGTATCAAGCGCCTTCCTTTCTACTGAAGAGCCGCCCTGCGCGTGCTCGCGGGGAGCCGAAAGAGTTGACTGGACTCAAAATCGACGGCATATCGCCGATATATCGGCGATCAGCACCCTATGGGGAATCCCACCAGCCCTTAGGGCGGAGGTGGTACAACGAGTTCGTGGTTTCCCTCTTCCAGAATCCCTCATTCCACTTCTCGCGGGAAGGGTTTACCCCTCCACCCCCTCCCATGGGCCTGGACGGGGGAGCCCGAGGCGTTACTACCGCGTCCAAGATAGCTCCAAAAAGGCCCCGCGTGCGGCAAAATGATGTCCATTAATTGCCCAAGCTGCTTCAAGATGGCTTAAGATAGCCTCCGACAGCCTCCAAGAGGCCCCCGGGTTTCCCTCGCGACTTGAGTCATAGCTTCTTCTTGCCTTTTTTGACCGGTTCTCCTCCGCCTGCTTCGCCTCCTCATCGCCTCCTCGGCAATCGTCCTCCTCATGCTCCTCTCCTTTTTTTTCGTAACCCCCCTCCCGACGGTGTCCCAGATGGTCCGGAACCAGGGCGCCCATGACTGCCGATGGGCAGCGACCACGAGACCGACAGCGCTGGGGTTTTCAGGCCCCGGCGGGGGAGACGCGCGAGCGGAAGCAGACGGCCCCGCGCCACTCCCACACATTCAAAGTGGAAAAGACTCGCCGGGCTCTCGAACCGGCGACGATGGAACAAGATGAAGAGAAGTGGGAGGGGAAAGCCGCGTGCGCTTCAAAGTCCTTGATGCGCAGTCTGGGCAAATCCTGCCGCGCCGAGGCCTGCGCCTCAAATTCACGAGAGCGGGCGTCGTCAAGCAGCCCGATGGTCCAATACCTGACCTCTGCCTGGTCGCCTGGACGTTCGCGCCATATGGCCCTGATCTTTTAACTCGACCGCGTTCTTGGCGAGGCCCACCACGGCGCCCAGGCTCTCCAGCCAGCAGACCGGCAGGAGGAGGGGCACTTCCTCCGCCACTATCCTGAAGAAGATGAGGCACTTGACTCCGCCCTTCGCCACGGGCGCCGTCGCCTCGCCGACCGCCGATGCCTCGAGCCGGCGCCGCCGCAATCGCTGCGCGAGTGGGGATGTCCCAGCTGCGCTCCTGGCATGTCCCCTTCGATTTCTTCGACTGGCTCTCGCCCGCGAGCGCCTGGCTGGCAGCCGCGCCGACCGCGCCCCCCAGCCCCTGGCTGCTGAACAAAGCGGTGTAGACCTCGGCCCGGGGTTCGGCCCTCGACGATCAGCGTGTACTTTTCGTTGATCTTCGCGCGGCCCACGAGGTAGGCTTCGTTGTCGCTGTCTGGAATGGCTGCCACGTGCGCGCATGGATCCTGGCCCGCCCTTGTCACAATGGTTGTTCTGTCGATGCTGCTGCGCATGTCCTGGGGTCGCCCTGGTCGGCGCATTCCTTTCGCCAGCGGCTCGTCTGCCCATAGTTGGCGCGCCTCGTTCTTTCCTTTTCAGGCGACTGGTATTCAGCCGCTGACGACCTACTCCTGGACGAGATAGGCTCGTTCCCGAGCGCGCGCGGAAACGAGGAAAGCCCTGTCCCGGGCGATAACCCTCTTGTCGTGGGCGCTCGAGCCCAAGTAAGTTACGGCGCCCGAACAGGAGCCCGAATGGCTCCCAAATTCGAAGCAGGAGTTGTTCAACGTTCGTCTGGTGCAGCGTTGTGTTCTCGCGCCCGTGCTTCAGACTGCAAGAGCGGCATCGCGCGCGAATCGCGCGCGCAGCAAGTCGCCGGACAAACGTGCGCTCATGTTTTCGCGCGTTGCCTGGGCAGCCAAACGCGGCCCTGGCGCGCGCGCGCCTGACGGGGCCGCGCGAGGTAGACGCGGCGGCAGGCTCCCTGAAGGCCCACAGGAAGCCCCCAATGAGGCCCCCGTCGGGGGGGGGGCCCTGCGCACCCAGAACGCACCCAATTGGCCACCGTTGGATGTCCCGTTGGGCTTCACTGTCGGTGGCCTTGCCGCGAGCCCCAACGGTGCCCCGACCATGGGCCCCCCAACGGTGACCCCCAACGGCGAAACCCCAGGGCGGCGCCCCCCCCCCCCCCCCCCCCCCCCGCGTCATCGACCTCGGGAAACCCTGTGGAATCGGCAGCGACACACGATCGGCGCCTAAATCATGCGCCCGAATCGATGCCCGACCGAAATCGATAATGCGCCCGAATGGAACCGAGAATGTGCCCGAATGGCAGTGCAATGGAAACGATTACGCGCCGAGTACGAACGATAATGTGCCTGGATGGGACTGCGACGATAACGATCCTGTGGCCGAATCGGCAAGCGAGCGCCCGAAGGGAAACCATTATGTGATCGAATGGAAACCATTATGTGCCCGAATGGAAAACGGCAAACCGCGTGGAACATCCTCCGAATCGCGAGCACGCCAAGACGACCGCGTTGATTCGAGCATCGATTCGGGCACCAATTCAAGCGCCGAGTTGGGCGCAGATTCGGGCACCGATCGGGGGCGGCCCCGTGCGCTCTTGGATTATCTGTTCGAGCGCCATTCGGGCGTGGCTGCGCGCGACGCAGGCTGACGGCGAGCGCGTCAGGGAGTCGGTCGCGCGAGCGCCCAACTCGGGCGCGCCATGGCGGTGGGCGGCGGGGGTCGGGGCAGCGGCGGCGGCGCTGGAAGCTCTCGCGCTTCTCCCGCGACGCGCGTTCTGTCAATATTGGAGACCGAGCCAGGCGCGTCGGCGAACGGGGCGCGCCAGGTGCCATGCGCGCCGCACGCGCCAGATACACCGACTGCACGAAGCACGCCATTTGCTGCTCCAGCCACGCCAGGGGCGCCAATTGCGCCATGCTCGCCGCTGGCCCCAGGACCCAAGAATCGCAGGCGGGCCATGCGCACAAGCGCGCAAGGCGCGGGAAAAAGCAAACAAATCGGACGCGCAACAAACGCCCCACAAATAACTGGCCAAATCATGACACACTCTCGCGGCCCCGAAGGCCACCACGAACTATCTGTGAATACCTAGCGATGTCATTGCACGTCAGTGTATCACCTCTTCATTTCCAGCGCTGGAAGCGGTTCACAACAACCTATCGTTACGAACGACGACCAGCGGGGCACTGCAACCCTGCACCACTCACAGCGCACGCGCTGATCCAGAGACCTCACGCACGCCGCGCCACGCAAAAATATCCAGTGAAGATCGCTTAAACCACGGCGCGAGCAGCGCCAATCATCGACACAAAACGCATTCGGACACGCCCTGTTCGGAACTTGTGCCCGTGTGCCCACGATTCCTGGGCCCCGCGACTCTGCCCACTTCCTGGTGTTGAACCCCGCATCCCGCTTCTCGTCCAGCATTGCCGCCAGGAGCGCCACGTAGAGTCCGTGCGCGTCGGCATCGTCCATGATGAGGTCCTCTTATGAGGTCCTCTTCCAGCTCGACGTACACTATGCCCACGCAAGGGTTGTCGTCACTATGTCCGTCACTACCGGCTGCGTGGACTCTCTGCTTCGGGGCCTTGCCTTGAATCTTCTTTCGAACGTCCATCCTCATGAACCCTTGCTTGATGGATTGTAGGTCCTCCTTGCCCTGGGTGATGGACAATAAGTTGATGGCGTCCTTCCCTGACAACCTGGCGCCCTCTCTTGAAGTACTGAACCTAGACAACTTCTGGAATGTCCAACCCGTCGTGATTAGCGCTCCTGCTCTGAAAGTCGCGAACTTGTCACAGATCGCGCGTGGGTTTTTCCTGATCGCAGCTCGGTGTCCTCCAGGGCCAGCCTGAAAGCCTCCACAGCTTCATCTTCGTCGTGGTCGCCTCGCGCTCGCTGCATGAACGCATAATTACGTAGGCTGCCCCCCTGCCGTCTGGCCCGTCCAACTCGCGCTGATAGTGGAGCAAGCGCTCCTGTAGCTCTGTAGCTCTCCTGGCAATCCGTCGATGGCCTTCCCCGCCTGCTGCTCTCCCGGTAAGCCCGTTCGACTGCTCCACCTTCTCCGCTGGACCAGCCACGTGTCCGGCCTCTCGAAGCCCGGCCGCGGCTGGGGCCCGGTGCGTCCGACGGCCTCCAGCATGAGCCCCCGAGCCATCCGTAGCAACGTACCCGAAGGGCTTGGAAAGGCCTGGCGAAACCCGCTGGAAGGACCTCGAAGGGGCTTCCGAAAGACCTTCTGGGGAGAGTTTCCGGGCACGCGATATGGGGAAACGCTTACAACAAGACCTTCGCGGGGATCGGACAACTGGAGGCTGAGGCCACGCCCCGGCGGCGGCTGCGGCCGCGGCGGCGCTGGCCACCGCCAGCGCCTCTGCCCAGCCGGCGGAGCCCCTCGGCTCGGCGGCCGGCGCTGCGCCAGCCGTCCTTTCGGCGGCAGAAGCCTGCCTGGCGCTGGCCGTTGGGGTCGGCATCGCTGCCGTGGCTCCCGTCCGCGCCGCCGACGCCTGCATCAGGGTCGTCGGGAGGGGGGGCTGCTCTGGGATCTGGAGGGTGGCCCAGCTCGAAGTCGAAGATGTCCAGCTCCACTGATTCGGCCGACTTCCCCAGCTCAACCAGGTCCGGTGTTTCCGTATTTCCACCAGCTCTTGCTTTTTCTGGCTGTCGTGCCCAGGGATACGGATCCCTGGCACGGATGCCATTTTGCTGCTGCCGTCCGGGCTCCTGCTGAAGCCCCTGCTGTGGGCCGGGTTCCTGCTGAAGCCCCTCCGTCCGCGTCCTCCACGGCTGACGAGTCCTTGTTTTCGTCGGCGCTGCACCTGGCGGGTCGAGGAATTCGCCCTCCCTGGTGTCCTCAGGTACCTCACCGTCCTGCGCAACCATCACGCTCCAGCTACCATTGTGACTGCACGATCGGATCGAGAGGGGACGAGAAAGGCGGTAGACAGGGGACTGGGAGAGCGATGGGCCCTCTCCGTCTTGATGCTTTGCAGACTTGCGCTACAAGGCATACAGAGTACTCAGCACACGCATGCCCTGGGTAACACTGGGATCTCACAGGATAGGAATAACAGAAAGTATATGGCAACTGCCCATCACCAGGGTTGCATTGTAGGCATCCAGAAAACTTGCCAAACTGCACGTTTTGGGCCACATACCGGCGTATAGGACAGAGATGGCGCAGGAGGGGGAAGCGAAGGCGGCCGACGACGAGGAGCAAGCGAACGACAACGACGACGACAACGACGACGACGACGACCACAACGACGACGACGACGGCGACGACAGACGCCGACGATGAAGACGACCGCGGCTGACGGACGCCGACAGACGACGACGACGACGGACGGCGGACGGACGGACGGACGGACAGTCAGACTGACGAACGACGGACGACGACGATGACGACGACGAAAAAGACGACGACGAACACGACGACGACGAACACGACGACGACGATGAAGACAACGACGACGAAGACGACGACGACGGCGACCACGGCTACGACCACGACCACGACCACGAGCACGAGGACGACGACGACGACGACGACAACGACCACGACGACGACGACCACGACGACGACAACGACGACGACCACGACGAACACGACGACGACAACGACGACGACCACGAACGACCACCACGACGACGACGACGACCACGACCACGACGACGACGACCACAACCACGACGACGACGACGATGACGACGACGGCGACGACGACGACGACGACTGTGCCGTTGCCTGAGCCACCGAGGGTTTCAGATGGGCCGCCGAGGGCCTCAGATGGGACGACGGACGGACGGACGGACGGACAGACGGACAGTCAGACTGACGAACGACGAACGACGACGACGATGACGACGAGGACGACGACGACGACGACGACGACAACAACGACATACACGACCACGACGACGACGACGACCACGACCACGACGACGACGGCGACGACGACTGCGCCGCTGCTGAGCCACCGAAGGCCTCAGATGGGCCGCCGAGGGCGTCCCATGGGCCTCCGATGGTCCGCCAAGTCGCCGCCGATGGGCCGATTCTGACGGGCCGCCGATGGGCCTCCGAGCCATCTGGGGCGCGGGCAGGCCCATCTTCTTCGCGGCCGACCGTCGCGCGAGCAGGACAAGGGAGGCGCCGTCGGAGACCTCTCTGCGCGCGCGCCCGCCGCGTACACGACGCCCCCGACCGACACGCTGCCAACGACGACGATGACGACGACGACGACAGGCAACAACAGGCGACGGCGAGGACGACTGCGACAGGCGACGACAGACGGCGACGGCGTCGACGGCGACGGCGGCGGGGAGAGGCGGCAACAAGCGAAAACAGCGACGACGACGACGACGAGATGGCAGGCGGCGGCGATGACAGGCGACGGAATTCGACGGCGACGACGGCGGCGTTGGCGACGTTGTCCCGGCCTCCAGTCCTCTCTGCGCCAAGAAGGAGGAGCATGAGATGGAAGGGCGAGCGGGGGGAGGAAGAGCACCAGCAGCAGGAGCAGGAGGAACAGGAGCAGCAGCGGCAGGACGAGAGGATGAGGTGGATCGATCGATCGATCGATCGAGCTCTCGGGTTTGTCTGGGGTTATACTGGACTAAGACTAATTTATTGAGCCTTCAAAAACTGTAGTGCGGCCTGGCGGTGGTCACTTTCTGGAAAAGAGGGGCGCTGGCGCCACGGGGCGCTCGGGCCCTACCTGCGCCGACCTCCCCGCGGGCAGGGTAACACCCGCGTTTACGGGTGTCCTCTCGCGTTCTCCTCTCTACCCCTTCCCTTCCCCCCATCGGCCCTTGCCTTTCTGTTCGGGTTCGGGGGGAGGGGGGAGGTGCGCTACATAATATTCAGGGAAGCGTGGCCCATGGGGTTGGAAGAGGGAACCTCGGTGGGCGGCAGAGGAGGAAGCCTACCTTCACTGAGTAACTGTCGGAATTGCTCGCGGGTTCGAAAAGCCTGAAGCCCTGCGATGGGGGCGGCGCCAGCTGAGCGCAGCTGCGCTGAATGCTCGCGGTCGCTCTCATGGCCTTCGGCCTCACCCTCACTGCGGCCCTTTCCTTGGCTCCTGTTTTCTGGTCTCCTGCTGCAGGGCGCCCGCTGATGTCGCGCAAAACTGCTATGTACACCGTCGTGCACTATCTGATGCTGATCCAGCTGGCGTCGCACAAAACTGATATGTGTCCAGTCGGTCACCGTTGGGAGCTGCGCCTGCTGGTGTCGCACAAAACTGATCGGCGTCGAGTCCGCCATTCTCTGTCGTACTGCTCACGCCCCGTTGATGAGTCTCCCGATCTCTCTCTCTCGATGGCCCCGCGCGGCGCTGCTCCCACCTTCCTGATCGCCCTTCCTTCTTGAGCTGCCTGACTACCACCGTCTCCAGCTGATGATACGTGTGATTCATCTGGAACTGGAACCTGCAATTCTCTTGCGCCCCGTCGCCGCCCTCCTTCTCCTTGTTGCGCCTGACGCAGAAGACAGGCACTGGCGATGTTACGATCTCCGCGTTGCCATTTAATACGCAATCCGTGTCGCACTTCTCGAGTAGGTCTCGCTCGGCCCCTGCCTCGTGCACGCGGCCCAAGTGGATTGGCACCTCTGTCCAGATCTTGGCGCGCGGGCTGCCCAGCGACGCGGTGTCCACGTTCTCCCCGCTGGTTGCCCTTCTGCGCAAGTCCTGGGCCGCGTCGTTGAGTCCTTGCCTGCTGCCAGCCCGACCTTGGACTCCTCGGCGTTGGCGTCGATCTCCCACGTCTGGACCACCGTGGAGGCGAGTTCTGCTTGTTCTCGCGCCAGTGTGAGGGCCGGCCTGGCTGTGAGATCCGCCGCCTGCGCGTCGGCTGGCTGCCCTCCTCCTGCCGCCCCCGCTGCGCCTTGCGGCCTCGCCTCCTCGGCTGCCGGCTGCGATCTGGTCGCGGCGGGCCTCCTGGCACTGGCGCGGCTGGCGCCCGCTGCGGGCGCTGATCGAATGGCGCCGTCTCTGTCGCGCGGTCGGAGTATCTGTCTCGGGAGGCGCGCCCTCAAGTGCTGAAAGTAAGCCTCCCGATCCAAAGCTGGATGGCTGCAGAGAGGGCAAGTCGTTCCAGGAGGTGTCGCTTCGCATTGGTGATGTGTTCTGCCGCGGTTGCAGCTTCCACTCAACGCGCCCCTGGCCAGGCGTTCCCATGCGGTTCCTCGCCGCGCGAACGCGAACGCCTGAAGGCACGCGATGCACTGGCTGTTCGTAGTGAGGAGGGCGGCGAGGTTATGCACGTGGTGCGGTCTTATGACGCGGCTGTGCGTCGCTTCCTTGCTGGCGAGCCATAAACCGCATTCGCCTCCGTGTTATCGTAGTTCGCATTTCCAAGGCTGGAGGTCTCGTAGTTCCATTTCTTCTCGCTCTTCGTCGCTTTGGGCCTGTCCAGGAGGTACTGAAACGGTGAGTTTCGCTGCTCGCACTTCTCTAGCGTCCAGTAGGTGTAGTTGCTCCCTGGTTTCAAGCGTGAACATTTTTCCGATCGCGACGTCATCACCGAAGATGTTTCGGAAGGTCTCCGAGATCCGGCAAACCCGCTGGGCACCCTCTACGAATCGTCGGGCCCAGGGGGTCGTGTCCGCCGTCAGGGGGCTCTCGGTCTCAGCGTGTTCTTCTCGAATCAAATAAGACGACATGCGGCCCCGTTCGGCCTCGGCGCTCTCGAAACCGAGGCACCCGAACATGGCGACAATGAGTTGGCGGCGGTTGTTCGGGAAACGGAGGATGTTTTTCGCCCGGCCAAGTCTGCGGACCAGCGTTTCTTCCGCTGGCGGCGAGATTTGCCAGGAACGAAAGACCTCAAACGTCGTCATGCTGCGGGTGGATCCATCCAGCCTGGAAGTCGTCGCTCGCCCCATCATGGCTCGGCGCAATAGCACGCCCGTTGCACTCCGCAGCGCGGCGCACTCGTTGGGCGTCGGCAGGAAGCACTCGATGCAAGACAGTCGCGTGTTGATGACCCTGCAGATCAGTACTGCCCGCCTCCATCGGTTGGGGATGTTCTTCTTCGTCCAGAAACCGCCGCACTCGTAGTAGTTCTTCGTCATCGCCTGGGCTCTCTTCTGCAGCTCGCGGCGGCAGCTCTGCGTCGCCGTCGCGCGTGGCCCCAGGAGCCTCGCCGCGTCCTTCACCGTGCCCGGCATCTTGTGGTGCTTGTTCTTCTTTACGGTCAGGTTTGCTCGCCTCCCCTGCGCCCTGGAAGTGGACGATGGCCCCCTGCTTGCTCTGGTTCTGGCGTAGCCCGATTTCCCTCAGCCCGTCGCTCATCGTCGCGTCTAATGCGCGCGCTTGGCGGGCGAGGTCGGCCGCGTCCGCCTCCTTGCTGCCCGGGGTGAGCTTTCTCAGGTCGTAGGCGTACTTGAGGCCCACGTAGTCAGGGTGCTGGAAAAGCTCGCTGCTGCCGCGCATCTTCTCGTCGCGGTCGAGCTCGGCGCTGCAGTCACCGATGCAGCGCTTGATGCACGGGCTGAAGCTGGCCGTGCAGTTCTTCGCCATGCAAGGGTCCCCGATGAGCCCTCCGCAGTGCGCTTCGATGCAAAACCCGTTCTCGTCGCCCCTGCACGGAATGCTGACGGTCGCCCTGCGGTGCCGATGCTCGCCTATGCCCCACAGGTCCTCTGGCATGATCTTGCTGTTGGCTGCGCCCGCCGCCATCCAGTTGGAGCTCGCGAGCGCGTTCGACATGTACTTCATCCTGGAGGCGCAGTTGCATCCTGCTTGTCGAGCCCTGTACTCGGTCCCCGCCATGGCCAGGATGGCTCCTTCGCGTCGACGTCCTCTGACGAAGCCGCAGTCCTGGCCCGCGTGGGCGACGGCGCCTCGCCTGCGAAGTCCCGCCAGGTAGTGGGCCTTGCCGATCGGGCCCTTGATGCGGTGATCATTTTTTCCCGCGGTGCCTTTCTTCATGTTCTTGCGGACTGCCGTCGCTGTGCTCTGTCTGATGCCATCTCGCTGGAGTATAGCTGCTGATTCTGATGGCCGCCAACGCCGCCTTGATGAGTGCGTCGAAATTGCGTGCCTCCTCCCGCTGTCTTGTCATTCCGAATCCTAGTCGCGCTGCCGGTGGTCCTGCCTCGTCTGGCGGGTTGAATAGCATCCCCCATAATTCCGTCGATGCTGTCGTCGGTGGCGCCGCCCTCCTCAGTCTCGCCCTCTTGAGGCGCTTAGCGTTGTCGTCGTAGTCCTGCTCGACTTTCCCGACTGGGCCCTCCTCGTCGTAGTCGTTTTCTTCCGCGTAATGCGGTGTGTCCTCGATCGCGTTGATGTCCTGCTCGGTGCCGTCCATGCCTCCTTCGCTTCCTGGCCGCTTTCAGAATTCGAGCTATTCTTCTCGCGTCGGTTGCGCCGTCGTCGCCAGTCAGTA
>CAUYUJ010017225.1:145009-243550 GCA_963575745.1 Prorocentrum cordatum
TGCTGCATCGTCCTGGGGTCTGGGAAGTCGCCCAGCGGCAGGCCCCTCTGCGTGGCGATCTGCTGGTAGATGCTGGGCAGGCTTCGGAGCATCCTCTCCTTCTCCTGCGCGTGCCCGAAAAAGGTCGGCATATTGCTGTACAGGTGGTCCTGCAGGAAGGCGTGCACCTTGGCGAGCCGGGCCCTCTTGATGAGGTCGTTGACCTTCCGCACCGCCGACGTCCGGGGCAGCTGAGCGATCTGCGTGTACAGGTCGTTCTCCTCCTGCTCAAACAGCTCGCGCAAGTGCTCGTTCTTCAGCGGCTCGTCCCAAAAGGAGCCCACGTACACCCGCGAGACCTCCGGATTGTCGACCACCTTACCAAGAGACCACATGAGAGCACCGTACACGCGCATCAGCTGCTGGGTCGTCACACCGTCCGCCTTGTTGAGCACAATGTTGACCTTGTGATCGTTTCCGCGAGCCGCCAAGATAACGCGGCGGAACTCGTCGGATATGTCCAACTTGGACACGTCGAAAAGAAGCAGGATCATGTCCACCCGGTCGGCGAACCACTTCACGACGGCCTCGAAGTCATAGTCGCGCTGGATGCGCTGCTTCTCGCCCGAGAGGACCCCTGGCGTGTCGATGAGGGCGATACCCTCGAGCACGGGGCTGTCCAGCTTGGCGCCCTCCAGTCGGCTCAGGAAGGCGTTGCCGAAGTGGCTGAGCTGCGTGAAGGGAAGCGTCTTGTCCACCACCAGGGCGTGACCCGGGGTTGCACAGTCGGTGTCCCCGTGGAGCACGCAGACGAACTTGTCGGTCGTGGGCTCTGGCCCGATGCGGAGGCCCGGGTAGTCTCGCTGCAGGAGGTGGCGTATAAAGGTGCTCTTCCCTGTGGAGTACTGTCCCATGAGGAGCACCATGGATTGGCGGCGTGGACAAGAGGTAACGCAGAGGACGGGCGTTTTCTATGTGAGGAGGCGTGGGATCTTCAAAGAAATGTTGGCAGAGGGGGCTTCTTAGAAGCCCTCCTGGCTTCTTAGAAGCCCTCCCCTCCAAGTCCCACTAAGAGAGCACCTGCCTCCTCGGAAGCCCCCGCCCCCTCGCCTTCTCACGAGGCCGCCCCCTCTCCCGCCGGCCACCTCGTGCGCGCCGCCAGGCTGGGGGTGGCGGAGAAGTCCGCGTCGGTGAGCTCAGGGGAATAGAACTTGTGGAACTGGTGCTCCTGCTCGATGGGCAGCAGCTTGTCCCGGTACAGCTCCTGCAGGCCCTCTGTCACGGTCGCGAACGCCGAGCCGTCGCATCGGCTGTGCGCGTCCGAGCCCTTCAGCCACGAGAGCATATCGCCGCAGCCCCCGCCGCGGGCCGCTCAAGAGCGCCGTAAGCCCAGGCGCGCGCGCCCGACGAGGCCGGGCCTGGCGGCGTCACCGGGCCGCTCTGCATCCCCCTGGCTCGAGCATAGCTCGAGGACAAACGACTACGAAAAGGTGACGAGTGATCAGATGGGGGATGGGTGGTGATGATGCTGATGATCCTCCTGGCTATGGTCAGAGCACGAAACTGTCATCCGCCGACCAAGCCAGCAAGCGAGACCCCGGAGGCTTTCCAGGGTTACTGGGAAAATGATCAGGGCAGCCACATCGACAGCCGACCCACAACGGATGATGATGAGAAGGGTATTGCTGTTGACTACGTGTGCTGTTGAGTTGCTTGCCGGCATCATAGAGCAGCGCTCCAAACGGCCATTCGCCTTAATGATATCTGAGAGTCCGGTGAATTCATGCCACGAGCTCGCCTGATGATGGTGGTGGTGAGTGATGACGATGATGTCGGTGATGATTGCTGGTGATGGTGATGCTGCTGCTGCTGATGATGATGATGATGATGATGGTGATGGTGGTGATGATGATGGTGGTTATGATGATGAGGATAGTGTTAATGACGGTGATGATGATGATGATGATGATGATGATGATGATGATGATGATGATGATGATGATGATGATGATGATGATGGTGATGGTGATGGTGATGGTGATGATGATGGTGGTGGTGCATCGGGGAACATACTATAGTTCAGGTGTCCTGCTTGACCCTGGCAGCGCAGACACTACAACCTCGGAAAAGGTTGTCTCATAGCGCCGCCGCACACGCCTATGCCGACCCGCTGCGTGTTGGGAATGTCCACACCCATGCCGCCCGAAATGTTGCAGCTCAGTCGTGTTGCCTCTCATGACGCACACCGTCCCATCACTTTGGTCTGTACACGCCCACCGCGACGTGCGTTGGTTAACCATCTAACCACACAGTATCGGAGAAAACGTGACACATCCCACTGTGTGTTGCGACCGCATGGCGACCATGTCGGACAATACCCACAGCCGTACAAACATTCGCTGATGTTTCGCTCCGCGAGCCTCGTGAAGGCTTCTTGGAGCCAGCCAGACTAAGCAACTTGTGAGGACGTCTCAAGCGAAACACGGCCTATCCCAGGCAAAAGCATGGCGAAATCGGACAAATGTTGAGGACATCTCCGGCGAAACTGGGCCCAAGCCAAGCCAAACCAGGGTCGAACCGAGCAAATTCTGAAGACGTCTGAAGCGAAACCAGGCCCAAACCAGGGGCCAAGCGCGGCAGATGTTGAGGATGTTTCAGGCGGGGCGCGCGGCCAAACCAGGCCAAACCATGGGCCAAACCAGGCAGATTTTGAGGACGTCACAAGCAGAATCGCCCGAACCAGGCTGTATCCACTCCCCTTGATGAAATTCGAATTAGAAGAGTGGATCACCCCAGAGCCCCACCCCCCGCAGGCGGAAGCCCGTTTCGAATTTTATTGGGGGTGCGTTTGGACCGCGCGCCCGCTACGCGACGGGGTTGGACACAGAAGCCTTCATCTGTCTTTCGGGTGTTGGTGGGGCCTTGGTGGGGCGTTCGGAGACATAAATCCGAGCCTGTAGCTAGTGAGAGATGGAATAGCTCAGTATCGGCGCCAAGCGCTGGCGCTCATGACTGCACGCCCACGCCGCGGAGAGGCCTCGTAACTCGTGATGGTAGTGACGATGAGGACCACCACCGTCGTCATCACATCGCGGCATGGACTGCACCACTCCGCTGCACGGCATCACAACTCGTCTGCCCAGTTCGCGGCCAGACTGGCATCGCTCGGCAGTGCTGCCCTGCACTCCCAGAGCTCCCGCCCCGAGGGCTCCAGACAGAGACCACATGCAAAGCCCTTCGAATTCTGCAGCCCTCCAGACTTGGCCCCGCCGTGCCCCCCCGGGTGGGCCCCGGGTGGGGGATGGATGCCGTCTCCGTCGGGCATCCGTCCCCGCTGAATGCACTTTCGCAGGTCCGCGCCAGGGCCCTCCGAAGCGGGCGGGCGGGGCCCCTGGAACGCCGAACGGCCAGGCTCGCGGGCGGGCGGGGCCGCGCCGCGAGCCCCCAGCCGCACGCGCAGAAGGGTGCGGCCCCCAGGCCACGGCTAGCGCAGGGGGGGTAGGCGGGGGCCGTCTCTCCAGGCGGGCCAGCGGGCGTTGGCGGCGCGCAGAAGGGGGTATGGGGTAGGGGGGGAAGGCTTCGTAGAAGGAGACAGCTTCTGAGAAGGCGCCGGCCTTGCACCTGCACAGAAGGCCCGCGCCTTCCAAGAAGCAGGGGTGCTTCTAAGAAGCCTTCCCCCCCTCCCCCATACCACCCACTGCGCGTGGCCGAGGGCGGGCGGGCCCTCCGCCTCCTGTGGCGGGCGGGCCCCTCGTCAGGCCCGCGTCGCTGGAGATCTGGGGTCCCTGGGTCTCGGGCTCGCGCTCTCGCTCCTGCCGTGCCGCCGAGGAGCTGGTCCTGGACCATACGCCTCCTCGTCGCCCTCCCACTCCTCCTCCTCCTCCTCCTCCTCCTCGGCCGCACCTCCACGAACTGCCACCCACCCACTCGTCTTCCTCGTCATCTGCGGCCTTCTCCGCCTCGTCGTCATTTCCCCCCTCTTGCATGATTCGTCATCCACGTCTTCGCGAGCCTCGTCCTCCTCATCACTGTCCTTGTCCGTCCTCCTCCGCATCCTCCTGCTGCTGTTCCACATCCTGCCAAACCTCCCAGGCGCACGATTCTTTATCTCCGCACCCTCCTTCCGCTCCTCCATCTCCTCACTTCCTCCTCACCGTCCTCTTGTCGTTCTCATGCTCCCCCTCCTCGTCGTCATCCTCGTACTCCTCTTCCAGGATGTTGCATAAATCCTCCGTCTCATCGTCCTACTCGCTTTTGGCCAGAGTCCAAGAAGCGTCACTCGGTCTCCTCCTCGTCGTCTTCGTCAGCGTCGTCCTCCTCCTCCTCCTCCTCCAACTCCAACTCCAACTCATCCTCCTTGTCAGATGTCGTCCTCCCCCTCTTCCTCCTCCTCCTCCTCCTCCACCACCTCTTCCTCCTCCTCCTCCTCAACCTACACCTCCTCCTCGTCCACCTCCTCCTCCTCGTCCCCCACCTTCTCCCCTCCTCCTTGTCGCCCTCTTCATCCTCCACCTCCTCGTCCTCGTCCTCCTCCTCCTCCTCCACCTCCTCCTTCTCCTTCTCTTCCTAGTCTTTCCCTTCCTCTTCGCCCTCGTCGTCGTCGACGCCCTCAAACTCCTCCTCGCCTTCGTCCTCGTGCTCAGCCCCCGCTTCGGCGAGGCAACGCGCCGAGTGGGAGCAGTTGCCTCGCCAGCCCCGTCGGGTCGCGAGCGCGGAAGCGAAGCTATCTTTGAAGGCAGATCTGCCTCCCAAAAGGGCCTTTACACTGTTCGCCCTCTTGCAAGGGGGGCACTGGACATCCAGCTACACCGACCCCCGCCAAGCCGAGGTGAAATCACTGCGAGGGTGAGCATAGCCTAGGACTAAGGGTGAAGTCACCTTCGCGGGCTGAGCAAACTGCCCTCGCGAGGATTTTGTTCACCCGGCGTCGTTTTATCCACATTCTGGTTGATGTGTTCACCCTCGGGTTGTCCACCGTGGGCTCAGCCTCGGTGTGTACACCCAAGGCTTCCCTCCCTTCCCATGTTTCTGCTCTCTCTCGTTCTCAACGTTTGTTGTTCCTCTCCCCGTCCCGCTCAACAACTGCAACATCCACAACCGTCCCTCTTCCCCTTCTGGTCAGGCCGGGAGGGCTCCCAGGAAAAATCTTGCCAGAAGGGACGTCGATCAGGGAAAGGAGGACCTCCTTGGGCCCGAACCCCGGGCCGGCTTCTCCTCCTGGGCAATTCTTGACGGTTCCAGCAGAGCACGGCGAGGGTCCGGGGAGGCCGAAAACTCCCCAGAGAGCCTCCCGTCGTGATTCCTCTACGACGCGAGGACGTCCTGGCACGAGGGCGTCCACCAGTCACGGGCGCTGGGCCGGCCTGACCAGCACTCGGCACCGTGGGCGCGTCTGCACCCCGACCTGGTTGGGGGGGCTTCGCGGGAGGGCGTGCCCGCCAGTCCGAGGCCCAGGACCAGCCTGGCCAGGATCGGCACCTCCTCCACACCAGAGGCAGTGAGAGAAACGGGGCGGTGGTTGGCGGCGCGGGCCGGGGGGGTGGGGAAGGCTTCATAGAAGCAGACGTGCTTCTAAGAAGCCTTCTCCCGTCCCCCTGCCCCCATCTCCGCGTGGCGGAGGTGGGGGCTTTTGTGGAGGGTCCCAGCATGTTGCGAATCCTTTCCGAAGGCCGTGCAGGTCGATGATGATCTGATGCGCGCATCGCTTCCAGGCCAGACCGCAGGAGGGCGCGTCCACCATTTCCATGCTCTGGGTCGGGCCGGCCAGGGATGGGGGCCTGGCTGGGAGGGGTGGCGAGGAGGCCAAGCCGCGGTGGTGGCAAGAGCGTGGGACGGGGCCAGCGGGATCGCGACGCATTCCTGGCGTGGTCAGACTCCCTCCTCCCGCCCTGTCGCTTCGCCATTCTTCGTTCTGGCCCTTCTCGTCTCCCTCCGAATCTTCCTCATCCTCCAATTCTTTCCCCTCCTCGCCCTCTTCCACATGATCCTCCTCGCCCTCCCCTCTATCGCTCCTCCTCCTCCTCCTCCTCTTCGTGTTCCTCGTCCTCCTCGAATTCAATATCCTCCAAAACACCTACTGGTCTTCCTCGTCCTTCTCGTCCTCCTCTTCATCCTCATCGTGTTTCCTCGACTCTGCGCAACTTGAGGCGCTGCTGCACCAGCCGGACCATTTCAGTCAGGCTGTCGGACTGTGATCGAGCAATGGCTTCAAGAACAACTTCTGGACAGCCGTGGCTTCAGCAGTGAATGACGAGAAAGGCTGGTGCATGAAAATGCCTCCCATGCAGAGTGCGAACGAGCACCACCCGCCTTGCGACAGCATATGCGCCTCTACGCGCCACGCTGCCGCCGAACGTGACGCAGCACGAGTGCCGCCATCAACTTGCCCGGGATCAAACTCGCACGCTGCATCTTGCAATGCGCAGGTGGGGTGCACTCCTGGCGCCACGATTCTGGGCATCTATGGTCACTACATGGACGGCCCGCTGATTGTATCGCATGCGCCTCCAGACCACGGGGTTCTGATCGGGATCGGTGGGCTCCCGCCCCCGCTCCACGAGGCCGAACATTCGGTCGGCCACCCCAAAACACATTGGGAAAAGTCCGATCTGCTGCAAGAGCGACGTCCCGACTGACGATCCACAATCAGAAAGCATGGAAAACCTGTTTTCGGAATGCTGCTAGTCAGTCAGTGGATCGTCATCGCCGTGGCTGGGGTGTAGTTTCTCCAAATGCTAATGCTCCAGTCGCGGGCGCTTCGCAAATAGCGGCTCGCCAAACTCGATTGGCTCAGCCCGCTGTGGGTTGGCTGGGCGATACAACTTCCACTTCGCACGAGAAGGTCGTTCTCTAAATCCGCGTACACCCCATCCGCGTCTGCATGCTTCCCATGCTGGCCCCCTTTAGCTGTTCGCCCATATTCGCCCCAACTTTCGACGAAGACACCTTCTCATTCGCCCTGGTACCCCATTCCGTTGCGTACATCATGACAGTCCCATTGCCCTGTGCAGATCGAAAGCACTGCCTGGCCAATTTCCCGCCACATGCGGCTGCGAGCAAGTCCTGAATTGACTAAACGAATGCTTGGGAGATGGTCCGGTATGCATGAAGACTTTCCGCCACGCATGAGTGTTCCCTCTGCTCCTCCTCCTCCTCCTCCTCCTTCTGCTCCTCCTCCTCTTCCTCCACATCCTTCTCCTCCTCCTCCTCCTCCTCCTCTTCCTCCTCCTCCTCCCCCTTCTCCTCCTCCTCCTCCTCCTCCTCTTCATCCTCCTCCTCCTGCTCCCCCTTCCCCTTTCTCCTCCTCCTCCTCCTCCTCCTCCCTCCCTCTCATCTCTCCTCCTCCTCCGCCTCCTCCTCCTCCTCGACCGACTCGTGCTGTACTCCCTGCCTCAAAATTGCAAAGGACCTGGCTGGAATTTCCCGCAGTCGTGGTACCGCCAACCTCGGGAGGCAGCGAGCAGTACACGTTGCTACTTCTGGGCGGGAGGACGAGGCGAATAATGATAAAAGCAAGAACAGGAATCAATCGAAGTTGACATATATTGCTAGTGGAACAGGGAAGCGTGAACAAAACGTAAGTACGAAAAGTACGTAGAATCCACAGTGGCAACGCGAGTAGTATTCATAGCTGAAGTACGAGCAGGACGAAAAGAACGATTAATACCAGGAGTCGGAACAAAGTCAAGCTAACCAACTTGAGCAAAATCACTCGGTGCCGCCCACCCGCACAGTCACACCCCCCCTCCCGGGATGGATGCACACATTATCGTGTGGACACGGACGGAAAATAGGGATTGGCGTCTGCCCCCGCCTGGCGAATGGAAGGCGTTCGCTCGCGCGCGGCCAAGCGCCGCGCGACTAGATGAGGGAAAGCATGACAACGAGGCAACGCATGCTTTGAAAGAAACCAGCGCGGCGCGACACAAATATTAGCGCTCTCGAGCGCGGCCCAGACCCAAGAAGGAGAGGATGTGTCGTGCCCGAGAGGAAACTCAACTCCAAAGAAAAATCTGCTCTTCGCTGGGGTGCAGTCTGTTGCTCTCTCGGGCGCCGCCAGTTTCCCCCGACTCCAGGTCAAAGCGGCGCTACATACTACAACGCTCAGGAAACAAGGGCGCGGCGCTTGGGAGAGAGCGACATGCTATTGTTTCGCGCGCGATGAGCGTTGCGCCCCATGTGTGCTACGAATTGCGCAACGTCGACAACGAAACGTCAAACATGCAAGGACAAGCACCGGAACTGTCTGAGTTGTTCAAAGGAGAGAATGGAGCGCCCCACGTGTGGCCAATACTGGGGCGACCCGGCGGGTGGGATTACACATCAACAACGTGAACAACAATTGAAGCAATGCGGGTAGGGCCAAGGGACCGGCAGGAGGTTGCGCTTGCAGTGCTCAAAACCAGTCCCTGGCGCATGAATAAACCGACCAGCCCACGCGGGCAACACACCAAGCAATACAAAGCTGTGCAAAGCCAGGCAAAGCAATTTAAAGCAATACAAAGCAAGACAAAACAACGCACAACGATGCAAAGCATTGCAAAACAACGCAAAACAAAACAACGCGATGTAACGCAATGCGATTGCGATGCAAAGCTCTGCAACGCAGTGCAAATCAATGTAACGCAATGCCAAGACATGCAAAGCAATGCAAAGCAACGTAAAGGAATGCAACGCCATGCAACGCGATACAACGCAATGCAAAACAAAACGACGCAATGCGGTTGCAATGCAAAGCGATACAAAGAAATGCAAAGCACTGCACAGCAACATACAATGATGCAAAGCAACGCAAAGCAAAGCAATGCAACGCGATGCAATGCAATGCGACTGCACTGCAAAGCCCTGCAACGCGATGCAAAGCAATGCAAACGCAGCGCAAAGCAATGCAGCGCAATGCGATTGCAACGCAATGCGATTGCAACACAATGCGATTGCAATGCAACAGGGTGGGGATGCGATGGGGCGGCGGCGGCGGGCAGGAGCGGGGCCGCCGGGGCGGCAGACAGACGGGCCTGCCGCCGGGAAAAACGGTGCGGCGACGGACGGGAACGGGGCTGCCAGGGCGGCAGACGGGACCAGCTCCTAGAATCGGGACGACCGGCATGGGTACGGAAAGGATGGGTACAAAGACCGACAGCAGTTCCTGTTCATTTTGAACAGGATTCGCTGTCGGCGTCGCCGCGGATCGTGTCCATTTGAGACAGAAGTCTGCCTGCCAAACAGCGGGACAGCATTTGCTGTTGGGCATTGTGCCCATTGTTTCCGTGCCCATTTCGGGCGTCCAAATAGAAAGCAAGAAAACCCTTCAAACGCAAACACCGTGTGACCGTGTGGGGAATAAAAGACGTGCTCCCCAGAAGCGGAAGAACAAATTGCTGCGGCATGGGAACTGCAGCCGGAAACGGAAAAAGACAGCGACGGAAGCGGGAAAAGAACGGCGCCGAAACCGGTAACAGACGAAGGCGCCGGAACCAGGACAAACACGGCGCCAGAACCAGCAAAACAACTACCAAACGAAAACAAACAAAAAAACAGCTGCCCGTCGTTTTCAGGGCCCACTACGAGAGAAACTATACGGGTAAGGCCATGAGCATGGCGCATGAATCAATGGAGCAGGTCGACCAACGGGCAATAAGATGAAGGCGCTGTAGGTATGGGTGGTGTGAACCCCGATGGGGGGCTCCCGTTCGAGCGGGGGCCCCCATCCGACAGTACACACCCATCGCCCCCCCCCGCGGAAGTCCACCCCGAGAAATCAGCGGTCGCATTGGTATGTGTGCGAGCTGTGAGCTCGTGGAGACGGACCAGTGCTAGCGCAACTTGACGTTGAGATTGGCGTGCGCTCCCCCTTAGAGAAGAAAGGCGATCACGTGCGGTCCCGCTACCGACGAACTGTCGAGGGGGTGACATTGAGATTGGCGCGCGTTCCCCCTCACAAAAGAAAAGCGATCACGTGCGGTCCCGCTACCGACGATCTGTCGAGGGGGGAAACAGAAAACGGGCCACGCACGAGCGGGAGCGTAACTTCCGGAAAATCATCACTGCGCCGCGCTGCGGCGAGCGCGAGAGCTCGAGCGGGCAAATTTTCCCGATGAATGGCACAGGAAAAATCATATGCCCGCGCCGAGACAGCACTGCCACTCTCACGCGAACTCTGCGCGGCACCTTGGCGAGAACAACACTTCGCATGCTCGTGCTCGGCGCCGCTATCCGCCTTGGGAGAGGCTCTCCCTGGAGGCCTCGGAAAAACGCCGCACACCCAAAGAAGCGCCCGAAGCCTCTCGATCCTCGCCCCCGCGCTCCCTCCTCGGGCGAGGCCTCGCCTCAGGGAGAAAGGGCAGCCGCCCTTTCTCCCTGACCGCGCCGCGAGAAGAACGCCCGTTTTCGTGCCCACGCGGGCGACCCATCGCCTGACCGACCCCTTCCACGACGAGCCCCCTTCCATTCACGAGCCCCTCGCCCTCGAGGCTCCGCCCCCGGAGCGAGGCGAGGCGAGGCGAGGTCCTCGCGGGGGGGGCCTGGTCTGGCGGGGGCTCGGGCCCTCCTGGGGCGCGGCCATGCCGACCTCCTTCCGTGACGAGCCCCGTGGGAGGCTCTTCCGGCGGCCTGCCCGCGCCCTCGAGGGGCAACGACAGGGAGGGGACCGGCACAGGGGGGATGCATCGACATGGAATCGGCGACACGTCGCCGATAGATCGGCGATGGGCCCCCGATAGCGAATCCGCACCCCGCTGTGCAGGTTGGGGCCATCGGGCCCCTATCGGCGATCGATGGGCGATCGGGGGTCGATGCATCCCCCCCCCCCCCATGCCCACTCCCCCCCTATCGTTGCCCCCGAGTCCTGGAGCGAGGCGAGAAGGTCGCTACGGGAGGCGTCGGTCTGCCAGGGGGCCAGCTAGGCCGAGCCCCATGGACCCCCCCTGCGCCCCGAGCGCCCAGCGGGGCCTTCTAGAGGGCAGAAGATCCACGCCTATAGCAATCACCCCGACAAGCGAAGCCGTTTAAGGAACGCACCCGAAGGCGGAATCGAACCAGGCAGGGCTGCGTCGCAAACGCCGAGTACCGTTTAATAAACGCCACTTGTCGGGTCCGGGTGGCTTTTCCTCCCTTGACCTTGAACGCCGGCTTCAGGCTGCTGAGCCCCTCGAAGGTGGTGCCGGCGCGGGGGCCCTCGTCCGCCTGGTCGCCGCCGCGAGGGGAGGCGAGGGGCAGATCGGGCGAGGGGCACGAGGCTCGGGTCGCCTGCGGTGGTTGGGGGGGGGCCGGAGCAAGAGCTGGAGGAGCTGCAAGGGCGAGGGGGAGCAGGAGCCAGAGGTGGTGCAGCATGAGCCCGGGTGACAGGGGGAGACGCGGGGGCTGCAGCAGCAGGGGCGGAAACAGGGGAGGGCGACAGGAGAGGTGGAGCAGCATGAGCAGGATAGGGAGGACGAAGAGAAAGAGAAAGATGAGGGGGAGGAGGAGGAGGAGCAGGAGGAGGAGGAGACGGAGAAGAGAGGAACGATATGATATGAAGAGCGAGTAGGAGAGTAATTAGGAGGGGGATGGGGAGAAATCGCAGGAGGAAGATGCAGAAGAGGGGAAAAGGAGGAGGATAATGACGATGAGGAGACGGAGGAGAAGGAAGAATAATAGGACAGGGGAATCGTAGAACAGAGGAGTCATAGGGAGGGAGAACGTATCGTTCATTTGATTTGATCTGATCTGGGCTCGGGTAAGAACGCGCCCCTACTCCAATCGCTGGATTAGCCTGGAGCAAACTGGCAGCAGAGTCAGCATTCTGCGCCTTCAGCGGTGGCAGTCCCTGCGTTGCTGCTGAACTCGTGCAGTTGCCAACGCATATTGGTAAGGCCAGCTGTCAGCACAATACGTTGCAGTTGCCAACTGTCAGTTGCGCGACTCCAGAAACTTGAATCCACAAATGTTGACGCATCGCTTTTGCTTCCGCCGTCTGGCTCCTCGCGCGCCGCCACCTGCACTTCTTTTCACTTCGCTACCGGCGCGGCCCGTCCTAGCACGCTCGGCGCTCGACTCGTTTCGCGCGCCCGCTAACCCAAAAGTTGACTTCCGCCGCTTTCCGCTGACCGTCCGCCGGCGGAGCCGCCGCCGCTTCACTTCTGCTGGCTTCCGCGGGCCTTCCGCCGGCCTCCCCGAAGGGATCAGGCGCGCCGAGGGCGCGGCCGCCTCCTCGAGCGCGCCAGCTCGTTGCAGCTGACCGCTGCCTGCGGAGTCCCACCTCAGGACGCTGCCAGCCCGTGCTGCTCGTCCTGCCCTCTGGCTCGGGAGGAGGCTGGCGGCCTCCTCGTCATGCTCCTTGGGTGCTCTGGGTGCGAAGTGCCTGCGGCCAGGCGGCCCCACGGGACCGAGAACCAGAGCGGTGAGGGCCGAGCCAGGGGAGGAGGTAAAGAGAGAAGGCAGGAGAAAACAGGAAGTGAGGGAGGAGCAGGAGGGGAGGGGGATGGAGTAGTGACAGGGAGAAGGAAGGGGGGAAGGGGGAGGAGGGAAGAGGGGGATGGGAGGAGGGGCAAATGAGGAAGTGAGGAAGGAGGGGAGGCTCGAAACGGCTGTGGCCCAAGTGCGTTTCGGGGATCTACTGACCCCGGTCAATCCAAACCCGGATTAATCAGGCCTTGCAGGATCCTGCGAGATCCTGCAGGATCCTGCACCCAAGCCCAGGTCGATGCGCCCCTGGCCCTGCAAGATCCTGCAAGATCCGGCGCTCTGACTGACCCTCGCTTGCACGGACACCCGTCTCTGGAGCCCCGAGCGTTCAAGAGCACCGTGCTCCCGTCGGTGGGAGGCATGGGGGAGCCCCCCACGCAAGCATGTGCTATCAGCAGTCTGACGAGAGAGAGAGAGAGAGAGAGAGAGAGAGCAGGAGGAGGAGGATCGGCGCGGCATAGAGCGGTCCAGTCGAGCCAGGACCGCCCCGAGCGCGACCTCGCGCCCCACGCGAGGCCGCAGTGGCGACGAGGCCCCCCCGCCGCGTGAGTGCGACCGCCCCTAGCACCCCGCAAGCGGGGTCCTAGACGGCCGCACTCACCCCAGGCCCTCGGGCCTGGCGGCACCCACAGGCACGGGAGCCACGGAGGCCACACGGGGCCCCCCGCCGCCAGGGTCCGAGGCGAGTCCAGCAGCCCCGCCTGGCTTGGCCCCCTGGGGGCCTCCAGTGCGGGGCGCACGCGCAGCAGCGCCGTCGCTCAGCCCCGCCGCGTCACAGCCGCGGCGGTAGGCGGCCAGGAGCGAGGCGACCACGGAGCTCCGCCGCGCTGCCTCCGCCGCCTCCGCAGAGCCCGCGGCCGCTCCCTCTCCCTCCTCGCCCCCGCCAGCAGGGCGGTGAGCCCGCGGCAGGGGCCCCTGGTGGCGCCGCACTGGCGGCTCTTCCACCCCTCTTGGGCCGCTCTCTGCCGCCTCAGCAGAGTCCGCGCCCTCGTCCTCGCCCCCGCCCGCAGGGCGGTGAGCCCGCGGCGGAGGCCCCTGGTGGCGCCGCGCTGGCGGCCCTTCCACCCCTCTTGGGCCGCTGGCGTCCCTTCGGCCTTCCCCATCGGCCTCGCCCTCCCCAGGGGTCGCGGGGGTCGCCGCGGCCTCTGCAGCTGCTCCAGCGGCGCACCAGTCCTCACCTCCAGCGCCGTCGCCGCCTCTGACGCCCTCCGCCGCCTCAGAGCCCCAGTCCTCACCTCTCATAGGTGGCGCGCTCTGGCCACCGTCCTCGCCACGAGCGACGGGGCTCCCACTGATGGGCTCGGCGGGAGGAGGGGCGGGGCCAGCGCCCACCTCCTCTGCTGCTGCCGTCGGCTCGCCACCGCCAAGGCGCCGCAGCGTGACGGCAACCTCGCTCGCGATCCTGGGCGCGAGCCCAGCACGCAGGCGCGCGATAGCCGCGCTGCCCGCGGCCGAGGGCGGCGTCTTGCACTCCAGCCCGAAGCTGCAGGCGCGAGCGGCTCCAGTGAACCCGCACCTGGTGCATGCGACCAACGGCAACCTCCGCTCCAGCTCGCTGTCCAGCACAGGAGCGATGGCGACCAGGTCGTGCGCCGCGAGCCCCTTCTGCACCAGCAGCTCGTTGGCCTTCACCGCGTCCTCCAGGATGCTGCCAGGGCACTCGCCAGCGCGGTTGGTCCACCTGCAGACCTCACACCATCTGTCCTTGCCCTTCCCGCGCCAGCTGCAGCTCAGCCACGCGGAGGCTTCGCGGCGCCGCCGAACCGCCCTCTTCGGCCGCTCCTTGCGATGGGTGGTGTCGCTGCCATCCACCCATGTGCCGACCGCAGTGCACCACATGGCCACCAAGTCCACCTGCTGCCGAGCCAGGTGCAGCTTGCGGCGATCGGCGGCCGAGGCACGGCCCTGGGCAGCCGCCGCCTTCGCAGCTGCGTCGGCGTACGAGTTGCCCTTCCAGTCGCGGTAGCTGATGGCGCCGCCCACGACCTGCCTCCTGGCGCGGTGGGCAGGGACCCATCGGAGGTGCACTGCACGACCAAGCCCTCCTCTGTCGTCCACCAGGGCCCACGCCAGCCGCCACAGGTGCGCCCAGGAGTACGCGTAGGCGGCGGTGTTCGTGCGACCCGCCTTGTAGAAGCCGTCGCACACGTACTTCGAGTCGACCACCAGCGTGACCACGCCCATGCTGAACCGCAGCGCCATGATCACCGCCATGAGCTCGCCCCCGTTGATGTCGACGTAGGCGCCGCACAACTGCCCAGCAACGGAGGCCAGGTAGCAATCGGCATCGGGCTGCAAGGCGACCACGCTCCAGCCGACCGATGCGAACTCGTCGAAGTCGGCCTCGAACGCGGAGCCGTCGAGGAAGAACTCGCCACCAGGGAGGACCCCGCCGTCGTGGTCGCCGCGCCAGCACACCAGGTCACTGGCCCGTGGCTTGCGTAGCCCAGGCGGCGTCGGCCACAGGCACCGCTCCAACAGCAGGGTGACCTCGGGCAGGTGGCTCCGCTTCCTGAGGTCCGCGATCTCCTTCGGAAGCGTCAGCACCTCTCTCCAGCATTCGCAATCGCAGTGGCGATGCAGGAGCGCCCCTCTGCCCCCGCACCGCAGGCACTCAGCACACTCGGCAAGGCCCTTCTCCTCCTTGCGCGCCTGGGGCCACTGCCCATTGACCACCAGGGAGTGGAGGTACGCCCGCTCCTTGAGGGTGAGCCGCACCTTGGTGCCCGCGGCGATACCGTCCCTCCTGTCCGCCACGCTCGTGACACAGCCAGTGGAGGTGAGCCTGATGAGCGGCTCCAGCGTCCCGCCCTCCGCCAGGTGAGCGCACCCAGGCGCCAGGCTGGCTTGTCTCCACTGCCACTTCACGATGGCCCGCTGCACCAGCTTGATCACGATCCACGGGGAGATGTCAAACGGCGCAAGGAGGCCACCATCGTCCATCCTCCAGCAATTGGCCGTGACGACCTCCCAGTCAATCCTCCGCAGCGAGAGAAGCGTCGCCGCGCAAGGGCCCTGGACGTGGGCCCACGTGACCGTGCGCGCGTCCTGCAGGCATAAGACCACCATGTGGCGTGGCACCCAGCCCTCCCACACCGCGCGCAGTAGCATCTGCACGGGCTTGCACGTGGCGTCGACTATCGGGTCGAGCCCTGGCTGGAGCATCATCGTGAGGGTCCTTGACTTCTCCGCCGTGGTGTTCGACACCGCCACGAACGTCAGGGACCTGGCACGATCGAGCTCGGTCGTGGTGCAGCCTGTGATGGCCGTGCCGTACCCGATGCTGGGGTGCAGGGCGGTCTTCGCGAGCCTCCTCGTCGCGGGCTTCCTGCCTTTCGTCATCTTGACGATCTTCACCCTCCGAAGGCGCTGCTGGGCCTGCTGCATCCTTCCTGCTCGTACTTCACGTCCGAGCCGCTTGCCTCCACTGAAGTCGACGCCCAGGTTGCGCTCCTGCCTCGCCGCAGTGACGCCTGCCGTCCTCTGCAGCCTCCGCTCCAGCTCGTGCCTCGCCTCAGGGTAGTTGGAGAGGGCCCTGGACTTCTTGGTGGCGATGCGAAGGTCGGCCTTCCCCAGGAGCTCCTTGAGGCGCCGTGTCGCCGTCGCCACCTCATCCACCGTGCGCCGCAGGCCTCCGACACGCTTCAGGATGAGATCGTCCACCACCACCGACAGGGAGACGGTGGGCACCAGCGCTTGCAGCTTGTCGAGGGGCTCGTCGAGGATAAAAGTGTTCCGCAGTCTTTGGGTTTCTGGAGGCCTCTTGAGGCTTCCAGGGGCCAGTGGAGACCCCTGAATCCTCGAGAGAACTCAGCGACCCTGCGACACCATCTGCTCCAATCCAATCTGGACCCAGACTTAGCATGAAGGAAACGGGTCCTCAAGTAAACGGGTCCTGGACCCCAAAGGGTCTGGCTGCTTTCGAGACATATCGGGGGTGGACAGAACCCCCTTTAGTAAAACGTGGTTTAGTGAAAACGACTTCGGGCCCAAACCTGGCGGGCGCAAGCCTGGAAAATGACGGCCGCGGCGCCCTCTCGAGAACCGAAAACGGACAATTCACCAATCGACGTGTCAGGGTCCGTCTGGGTGCGGTTTTTGTCCACACCCGAACATAGCTCGGGTCTCCAGCGGCAGTCCGGGACGTTTCGGGCATCGCCAGAGCGCTCTCGGCGAGGCGCAGCTGCCGGAGATCATCGCGAAGCTGGAAGAGCTCTGGGAGCTTTCGAGAACGAAACGTCCAGAACCTCGAACTGGCAACCTCGAACAGACGCTTGTTGGAGCCAGGGGGCCGCCGCTGAGGCCCGGCGCGATGCGGCGGGCAGGGCGAGTCAGAGCGGCGGCCTTCACGGTGACCACAGTCTCCACGCCCGACTTGTCCTTCACCTGTCCCCGGGCAGACAGGCGCTCCTCCTTCTCCTCCTCCTCGCACGTCCCTCGTCCCTCATTCTACTCTCTTCTTCACCGTCCCCCTCACCCCTCCCCATCTCCATCCCACTCCCCCCCAGCTCCCCTTCCGAGACCCCTCTACCTCTGCATCCTCCTCCTCCTCCTCCTCGTCATCATCCTCCCCCGCCCCATCCCCTCTCACTGCCCCGCCCCCCCTGCCAGTCCCCGTTCCCATTTCCCTTCCCCCTCCTCGTTGGACTTCTTTGGATTCTTCTTCCTCGTTCGGTACCACCTCCTCCTCTTTAGAGTCTTCCTCCTCCTCCTCCTCCTCCTCCTCCTCCTCCTCCTCCTCCTCCTCCTCCTCCTCCTCCTCCCCCTCCCCTTCTGAGTTCTTCCCTCCTTCGTCGTCGTCCTCCTCCTCCTCCTCCTCCTCCTCCTCTTCCATCTGCATCACCTCTTTCCCCTTCACCTTATCCGCCTCCGACGCCGCTTCGCGAAGTCTTTCGAATCATAAGCAACGAATGTTTCTCAAACGCCGAAGCAGGTGCGCTGGGTCTGAGAACGGAGGAGAGGCGAGGTCGAAGACCAGGGGGACATGAGAGGACACAAGGAAAGACGGAGACAACATGAGGGCTGGACAAGCTAGGTGCGCTCGCGTCACATCTTACATCTGCCCCCCCTCCCATCCATTCCCGTTGCCCTGATGTGTTTTCTCTATCTGCGCACGCGTGTCATAGCAGACCTGGAACTCCAAAGAAGACACCATCGTGTTGCGCAGCGCGGTCGGAGAAGGGGAGCTGCGTACGCAGGAGGAGGAGGAGGAGGAGGAGGAGGAGGTGGCGGATGAGCAGGAGGAAAAGGAGGAGCATCAGGAAGGGGGAGAAGGACGAACAGCAGCAACAAGAGCTGGAGCAGAAGAAGCGGGAGGAGCAGGAGGGCCACGGGAAGGCGGAGGATGGGAGAGGAGAGGGGCGACAACGACGAGGAAGGACTCGGACCCAGAAGATGAGCCCGCGCTGCAGGGAGGGGGGCGACAGCGCCGAGGAGGGACCTGGGTCCAGGAAGTGCGCCCAGCGCTGGGGCGAGCGCGCCACTCCGCACGACGGGGGCAGCGCCGCGATCCGAGAACGAGGCCGCACGCTGCAGCGGGAGCACGACCATTGAAAGGGCCGAGGACGCTCCCAAGGCCACACACGGGCAGCCGCCGGCCACGGGCCGCGCTCCTGCGCCGCGGCCCCGCAGGGAGACTTCGGCTTCGGGCGGTGCCGAGAGGCCGCCCTCCTCCTCCTCCTCCTCCTCCTCCTCCTCCTCCTCCTCCTCCTCCTCCTCCTCCTATGGCCAACCGGACGGACACGCACACGGCGCCTACTCGTCCCACGGGACGGCCCTACGAGGGGCTCGGCGGCGCCTCGGCGCCAACAAGGAGATTCAAGTTCAAGATTGGCTGGGAAAAGAAGCGAGGAAGAGCTGGCCGGTCGATTGACTCGATCAGATGATCCTGTCTATGCCTACAGTATGTGTACAAAACCATGCGCGGAAGGGGGGCGGACACTCTCAGCACAGATTCGGGGGAGACTGCTACTGCTACTGCCACTGCTACTGCTCCCCTTGCGCGGACGCTTCGAAAAGATCGCGCCGTAGCGCGTCTTTGGCGCGCACCCAGTCTCTGCGCCCACTTACAGAATCACACACAGCACCCATGCTTCTCATGTTATCACAGTTCCCGCACTCTCACAAACTATCCTTCCTCAGCCCCGCCCACTTCTCGCACTGCCTTTTAAAACAGTGTCGAACGTGATGGTGTGATCTCTCATGCTCCAAAACACTGTGCAACGCTGCTGCCTTCCACTTGGACCTGTCGTGAGCTCCGTCCTTCCAGAAAGTGTCTGAATTTCGAAGATCATCATTTCATCGAAACCAGTGTGCGCGACGTGGCCGTTTGGGTACGTTGCCAAGCAGATCCGGCAGCACGCACCACTCGGGCGAGTGGGAACGGAGCGACAGAGCGAGCAAAGGGGGGCGAGATGTAGGGGGAGGGGGGGGGGGGAAAGAGGGGGATGACCGGGCAGAGTGGGCGAGGCAGGGCGAGAAAGGGAGCAGTGGAGAGGAGGGAAACGGGGGGAGGGGGGCCGAGGACAAGGACGGGGTGGAGGGGAGGGGGGGCGACGAGGGTAAGACACGAAGGCACAACGCGGAGGAGGAGGAGGAGGAGGCAGAAAAGGTGGACCAAGAAGGGGCAGAGAATAGCCATCAAGCTGGGGTATCGACGAGGACGACAGAAGGCTGCCGAAAGAAAGCCCGCTCCCGCGGGCCTTGGTTGTCACAGGGACGATCTCGCGGTCGAACAGGCCGGCTTTCTGGGCCGCGAGCGCCTCGCGAGCGGCGGGGCGTGCGGAGCGGGAGCGACCCGCGGCTGCCAGGGACTCAAGGCACCAGAAGGGAGGACGGGGCAGGAGGACAAAGCATGAGGAGGAGGAACAGGAGGAGGAGGAGGAACCATGAACAATGAATAATCGGACTAAGGCCCAACTTCCAAAACCGCGACTCGACAACACTCATGGTGGCTTACACTCAGGCTTAATGAATATGCATCCATCCAGCTTCTAGAAACTGTCATCGCAGAAGGAGCGCAGGAGCACAACCACGCAGGCCCAGCATCCCTTGGGCCCTCGCACGAGGGCGGGAGGCTGATCGGCACCTGCCCCAAGTAGGGTGCTCGGCATTTTGCCCGCAGCGGCAAGAGACTCGTCGCGGCGGGATGCGCCGCGGCGCCTTGCTCGGGCCGGGCGAAAGGGGGGGATAGCAAAGGGGGGGGGGGGAGAATCAGCTCACGTAGCTGATTTTCCCGGCGCCTCCCGGCGCCGGAGCCGGCTATGTATCGAGGAATGGGCCCCTCGGTGGGGCCGAAACCAGCTGCACGCAGCAGATTTCGCAACCCTCCCTTTCCCAATCCCCCCCCCTTCGCCCGGCCCGACTTGCGCACGCGCAGATGGACAGAGGACGAGAGGCGGCCGCGGGGGGGGGGGCGGAGGGCAGCTGCCCGCTCTCACGGCGAACGCGAGAGTGCCTCGACGGGCGGCAGGGCTTCGGAGCGTCGGGGCGCCCCCGGAGGCCGCGGCTCTCGCCCCGCCGCGGCGGAGGGACGGCGGCGCACGGGAAGGCAACGCCGAGCGCCGCCGAGGCCGACGGCCGGAGGCACGGCGCGCGGCAGGCCACCGGGGCGCGGCGCGGGAAGGGGCCCCCCAGGGCGACGCCAGGGAGGCGCCGCTGGGGCCGGCGACAAGGACGCCGCCACACTCGACGCCGCGGGCAGGGGCAGTGTGACCTATTGAACAGAGCACGGGTCGTTTTCAACATGTGCCTCTCGCCTCAGCGCCGCGCACATTCGTCTCAAAAGCTTGCAGCGATTACCAGCATGGAGGGGGGGTCGTTTTCAGAATGCCGCTCTCGCCTTAGCGCCGCGTGCGTCCGTTTTCAAATTTCGCAACAGTTTGAGGGATGGAAGGCGGGTCCTTTTTTCAAAGTGGCGTTTTCGCCTTAGCGTCGCGTCGCCTGCATTATTGTCTAACTTGCGAGGGTTCAGCGGAGGCCATTGTTCAAAATGGTGTTCTCGCCTTAGCGCGGGGCGCGTTCGCTTTGCTAACGCAACATTTGAAAATACATACGGCTTCTCTTTTTTTACGATTGGATTTGCACTCGAGACTTCGCTAGTTTGACAGACCTGGACTTCCACCGCAACATTTGAAAGGATGTGTGGCTACCCTTTTTCACGATTGGATTCTCACTCGATGCTTCGCTGATTTGACAGGCCTGGAACTTCGCCGCATGCAGCACTGCTCGGATCCAAGGCGACTCTTCTTCTCAATGGATCCCTCGCTTGAGACTCCCTCGATGTTCTGCTACTTGTGCAACCGTGACACGGCTATGGGGGGTGGGGGACGGTCCATCTTGTAAAGGGGGCGGGGTCTCGCTGGACCCCTCCCTCTTCGAAAGGGGGATCCCGCTGGACGTCTCCCTCGCCTCGGAGGGCGCAATGCAGCATCGCTGATGTATCTGGGGTTTACTCTGCTCCTTCTGCTCCTTCTCCTCCTCCTCCTCCTCCTACTCCTCCTCAAGTCCTTTCCTTATAGATAACTCCTCCCTGTCGTACCCCGAGGCCGGTCGAAAGGGCGGGCCTGGCGTTTCGCCTGAGACTTCATCACGACACATATGACCCTGATGCTTAAAAATGGGCAACAGCTTCAAACATGCAGGGCGGGTGGTATTCAAAATGTGGCTCTCGCATTTGCGCCGCGCACATCCGCTTTAGAAATTTGCAAGAGCTTCACGGATTGAGGGCAGGTGGTTATCAAAATGTGGCTCTCGCCTCTGCGCCGCGCAGATTCGTTTTAATCATTGCAAGAGCTTCACAGATTGAGGGCGGGCCGTTTTCAAATTGTTGCTCTCGCCTTCGCGCCGCGCACATTCATTTTAGACATTTGCAAGAAATTCACGGGTCAAAGGCCGTTCGTTTTCAAGATGTGGCTCTCGCCTTAGCGCCGCGATTCGGTTTTCAAAGTTGCAAAATATTCACAGATTGAGGGCGGGTGGTTTTCAAAATGTAGTTCTCGCCTCAGCGCCTCGCACAATCGTTTTAACCATTACAAGAGCTTCACGGATTGAGGGCGGGTGGTTTTCAAAATGTGGCTCTCGCCCTTGTGCCGCGCGCATTCGCTTTACACATTGCAAGAGTCTTACGGATTGAGGGCGGGTGCTTTCAAACATGTGACTCTTGCTGTAGCGACGCGCAAACTCGTTCTAAACACTTGCAATAGTTTCATTGGTCATCACAATTAACGTACCAGAAATGGTGCTTGGGAACGATTCAAGACAGTCAGGGCGGAACAATTACGTTGATTCGCGGCGTTGAAGTCCCGTGAATGGTGCTCTGGCACGATTCAGGATCGCCAAAACGTAACAGCCAGGTTAGCTCGTGACGTTCACCTCCGGCGTATGGTGTTTTGGCACGCGTCAAGATGTTCACACGGTTGTCCGCTAACGGGGCAATTCTCTCAGTGGAAATGACCCCGTGTAGGGGCCCATGAAGAGGGATCTTGGAGGGAGGGTGTATGCATTTCAACATCGTTGATGAATCTTGGGTTTACAGTGGTCCTCCTCCTCCTCCTCCTCCTCCTCCTGGGCCCTCAAG
Source organism: Prorocentrum cordatum (assembly GCA_963575745.1). NCBI lineage: Eukaryota > Dinophyceae > Prorocentrales > Prorocentraceae > Prorocentrum > Prorocentrum cordatum. Next base: position 167,007 of record CAUYUJ010017225.1, read on the forward strand.
GGCCTCCCTCGCCGCCACGGCCAGACGCGGCCTGGAGAACGGACACGGGATGAGGCCCCAGGAGCGGGTCTTGGGGGGGGCCGGCGACCACGGGGAGAATGGGCCTTGTTGTGCGACTCCACCGCCAGCATGTTCTGCTTGTCCTTGGAGATGTTCCACTTCTCCGCCACGTTCTCCGAGGTGATGCCCATCGGCACCTCCGGGAGTCGACGGAGGAGGGGGAGGAGGAGGAGGAGGAGGAGGAGGAGGAGGAGGAGGAGGAGGAGGAGGAGAGAGGAGGAGGAGGAGGAGGCGGGTTTGAGGAGGAGGAGGAGGAGAAGAAGCGGAGGAGGAGGAGGAGGAGGAGGAGGAAGGCCGAGGACGCCGGCGAGCTGGGCCAGGAGGAGGAGGAGGAGGAACAGGAGGGGGAGGAGCAGGAGGAGGAGAAGGAGGAGGTGGAGGTGGAAGAGAAGGCCGAAGAGAACGATGAGGCGGGCGAGGAGGAGAGCGAGGAGGACGAGAAACGAGGAAGAGGGGGATCATCAGCAGCAGGCTGGGAAGGCACGGCCAGTCAGCATCGTATCGGGAAATCCGATCGGACCGACACGCGCGTCGAATCTGGCTGCATCGCCACGGAGGCGGAATCGAATCGAGTCGGCCGCGCAGGGATGAACATCAGCGCCATGCCAGCGTCGGGCCGTGTCGGATCGAAATGAACACAGAGAAGACGGAGGAGGAAAAAGCGAAGAGACGGTCAAAGAAGCGGCGCCGATGTTCGGGGGCAGCCGCTGCACGGGTCCACCGCCGAACAACGCCCTCGGCGCGGAGGAGACACCCGCGCGGAGCACTCGTGCAGGCTCTGGGATTGCCCAGGTCAGCAGGGGCGAAGAAAAACAAGCAAAAGGGCCTCGGGCCCAGGTCGCGGGCCTCGGAGGACGCCGGCGGCCTTCCTGCTGGGGCTGGGGCGGGTGGGGTCCGAGGATCACCAGAGACAAAAGCACCACTACCACCAGCTAGGGGGTGGCTGTCCCACCCTCTCGAGCTGGCAGCACCTCGTTCTGGGCATGCCTCCAGAAAGTTCCCGGAAGGAGGTGCCACCAGCTCGAGGTGAGGGAGCGGCCAATATAACCCCCGTTATACCGAGTTTCGTGTACGCTGTGTTGTGTCTTAGCACAACTCAGCAGTTTCAGCATAGCAGGTGTGTTGCAAGCAGTTGTTTCACATATGTCTGTACCATTGCCATTTGATGTTCAGGGGGTCCTGAGTTAGTTAAAAGGTTGCGTATCTTACGAGTTGATACGATTATCAAGATAATCAATTCTATCGAACACATCCCGAGGAGACTTCGTGTGCTACCATCGGTTGATATTGGTAGCGGAGCCGGAGATCCACTCTCTCCGGTTCCTCCGTCGCCGCCATACCAAACGGCGCGCCGCGCGCGCCGCCCCCGGCCAAACCACCGCCTGGCGGCCAGCCGGCAGCCTCGCCCGCCGCCCCCGCCGACACCGGCGCAGAGGGCAGCCACGTCCCGCCGAGCAGCGTGGATGGTGACGAGGCCAACTATGCAGATTGGAACGGCTGGCAAGGCTGGTGGAATCGTCAGGAGAGTTCCACCTGGGACTGAGGAGGACGAGGCCTTGATGCAGGCCTGTCGAAGACGGCGCCGAGCTACGAGCTGCCGAGGACCGACGGCTAGCGAGTATTTCGACGTAAGCTGGAGATCTTCGAGCGTTGCTGCAAGAAGCGCGGCACCACCGCTGTCAGTGAGGGAGCGTTTCTGGTCATGAACTCACTGCAAGTCGAGGCCGCGGAGGCTACGGAGGATATCGACCTGGACTTGCTAGAGACGGAAGAGCCTTTCTATTCATTGTTCCAGGTGCTGGACGAGTGCTACAAGTATGATAACCAGACCGAGCTGCCAGCCCGTGCAGATCTCTTCTTTGGCAAGTCTGATCGCCAGGAGAAGGAGACGATGAAGCTGTACTGCCTACGCCACAAGCGAGAGCTCAGGAAGCTCAAGGAGGTTGGGATGGAGATCCCAGATATGCTGGTGGGCTGGCACCTCCTCACACAAGCGGCTGTACACCCATCGGGCGCCGCCCAGGTTCGCAGTCAATGCGTAGACGGCCTCAGGTGGACTAAGGTGAAGAAAGCCCTGCTCGATACTTATGGAGCCGAACCGATGCCCGACAAGCGAGATGTGAGGCGAGTAGAGAAGATGCTAGTCGGTCAGAGCTTGAAGGACGATGTGAGCTACACGAATAATTACGAGTGGGAGCGAGGCCTGAGCTACGAAGACTCGTGCCTGGAGGAGGAAGAGTACGAGGACGACGAGGAGTACGACTACGCGGAGAACGAGGAGGAGGCCGACGTCGCGGAAGAGTTACCACAGGAGATCGAGGAGGCCCAAGTGGCGTGCGACGAGGCCTACCTCAGCTTCGTGGATGCGAAGAAGCGTGTGGCGGAGATCGCCAAGTCGAGAGGATTCTACCCAATCGTCGCGCTCGCCCCAGAGAACAACTACCAGCGCGACGGCCGCGCAGGACCCACGAAAGCGACGAGGCCCGGCACGGGCAAAGGCAAAGGACGTGGCAAAGGCAAAGGACGCGGCAAAGGATTCGGACCACCACGACGAGAAGCGTTCAGGCCTCAGGAGGGAGCGGTTGGCAAGGGTGCGCCATCATCAGCAGGGTCGACAGGATCGGGTGCGACCCAGCAGCACGGCCCGAGGTTTAAGCGCTTCAGGCACGGAGGCTTCACTAAGCCCGACGATGAGGCACGCATGGTGGAGGATGTTGAGACGCTGGAGTATGCTAACTCGACCGAGGAAGTCTTCCTGCTCACCATCGGCAAGGGTATCAGCGATGGAGGCGCTACACTGCCCGTAATGGGCGAAAAAGTGTGGGCGCAGTGGGAGGAGCTACTACGTGCGAGGCAATTGCTACATGAGGTCGAGTACAGCAAGAGTGATCGACGCTTCCGATTCGGAGATGGCAAGACGCTGGAGGCCAAGCAAGCGGTGACACTGACGGTGTGGCCGTTTGGCGTCAAGAAGTGGATCACGATCCATCTCGTCGACGGCTGGACGCCGCTGCTCATCTCGCGGGCCTGTATGGAGGAGTGGGGTTTGATCCAGGACTACCGAGCTGGAACGTTCGTGATGAAGGATCTCCCCGACAAGGGCTGGATGAAGTCCGTGCATGACGAGAAGGGCCATTTCATCATCGACCTGTTGGGTGGAGCTGGGCGCGACGCCGAGGATGCCATGAACGAGGGGGCCCCCTCCGACGGCGATGGCAGCAGCAGCGACTCGACGGACAAGGACACCGAAGAAGAGTCGGTCAGAGGCGATGATGGTGACGACGGAGACACGTCGACACCTGACCCCGACGCCTTTTACCTTGAGACGCGGATGGAGTACTACGAGATCGGCAGCGACGACGAGACCCTGGCCGCGGAGGAGGTCATGGGCCCGGAGCGCCACCTGATGGATGCGGACACCTACTCGGGCCTGGTCTTGGCGCTGGGGCAGGCGTCCGACATGAAGGACACGCTGTGCGGACCACGCAAGAGGCTGGTCTGGGAGGTCTTCGTGGATCAAGGGGCTTTGTCGCAGGAGCTGCTCGAGTTCCCGCAAATCGAGGTGATCCAGTTCAGAATCGAGGACGGTTGGGACTTCTCCAAGCCTGCCGTGATCCGCGACTTCCTGAACAAGATCGACAACGACAAGCCCGACGATATCTTCTTCGCTCCCCCGTGCAAGCACTGGTGCTCCCGGCAGCACGTGAACGAGAAGATCTGTGAGGAGCGCGCCAAGGAGATCAATGATGCCAGGGAGCGAGAAGAGCGGACGTTTCTGAAGATGATTATGACGGCATTTGTGAAGCAGCATAACGGAAACCGACGCGCGTATGTAGAAGGCCCGTGGCAGGGGCTACACTGGCGGACGAAGACATGGAAGAAGTTGCCAGGATATCACTGCTGGCTCGATCAGTGCAGGCTAGGAGCGAAGTGCACGATCCAGAGCAAAAGTATGCCATACCAGAAGCCCACGAGACTGCAGTCGACCAACAAAATCTTCATTCACCACATGACCCTGGCATGCGCGTGCACGGACGACCGCATGATCCTGCGGGGCAAGCTTGCCCATCAGGCTCAGAACTACCCGAGACCGATGGCGAGGAGAATGGCCTACCTGATAGCCTACCAGGGCATGGCCGACGACATCAGCGACATCAACACGGCCGAGGAGGTCTACAAGGACATCGCCGCCATCGAGTACACCGACATGATGCAGGAGCTGATGAAGCGATTCAACGTGTCGACGATCCGAGCAGTCGAGCGTGCACATGTCAGCTTGGGCCACCCTTCAAACGCAGCGCTGGCGGTCGCCATGCAGCATGCGGGTGTCCCAGCAGAGTGGATCCAGTGCGCCAGGCTCTCCCAGTGCGAGATCTGCCTGGGCAGGCAGAGGCCCCGAGCGGTGCGCGTCGCAGTGCTGCCGAGGGCCAAGAGGTTCAACGAGGTGATCTGCACCGACGTCTACTACATCACGTGGAAGAAGATGAAGGAGAGGAAGATCCTGGCCATTATGGGCGAGTTTACGCGCTACGAGTTTGACTATCCGATCTCGAAGGAGACGTTTCTGAAGGAGTCGAAGCTATAGGAGAAGCGGTGGATCAGCTGGGCCGGCAAGCCTAAGACGATTCGCATGACATGGGAGGCTCGCACACGGCCAAGCGCACGCACGACTGGATGAACAAGCATGGCATCAAGCTCGACCTGATCCCGAAGGGTACGCACCACAGGCTACACGTAGGCCTAGTGGAGCGGAACCACGCGGTCAGCTGGGAGCAGCTCAGCAAATGCCATCTGCAGTTCCCTGACGACTCGCTCAAGACCGCCCTCAGGATGACCGCCCAGCCCGGACACCCTGAGGAACGTGCACGGGCTCTCGCTGGTCTTGGGGACGCAGCCCAAGATCCCTGGCGCCCGCTGCGAAGACCGGACCTTCGAATGAACAAGCATGGCATCAAGCTCGACCTGATCCCGAAGGGTACGCACCACAGGCTACACGTAGGCCTAGTGGAAAGCCAGCTCAGCAAATACCATCTAAACTCCTCAAGACCTCAGGATGACCGCCAGCCAGCGGAACACCCTGAGGAACGTGCACGGGCTCTCGACAGCGGCGCTGGTCTTGGGGACGCAGCCCAAGATCCCTGGCGCCCGCTGCGACGAGGACTTCGGCCTGTCGGACCTTCAAAACCCTAAACCCTAAACCCTAAACCCTAAACCCTAAACCCTAAACCCTAAACCCTAGGGTTTAGGGTTTAGGGTTTAGGGTTTAGGGTGTCCCAGCAGAGTGGATCCAGTGCGCCAGGCTCTCCCAGTGCGAGATCTGCCTGGGCAGGCAGAGGCCCCGAGCGGTGCGCGTCGCAGTGCTGCCGAGGGCCAAGAGGTTCAACGAGGTGATCTGCACCGACGTCTACTACATCACGTGGAAGAAGATGAAGGAGAGGAAGATCCTGGCCATTATGGGCGAGTTTACGCGCTACGAGTTTGACTATCCGATCTCGAAGGAGACGTTTCTGAAGGAGTCGATAGGAGAAGCGGTGGATCAGCTGGGCCGGCAAGCCTAAGACGATTCGCATGACATGGGAGGCTCGCACACGGCCAAGCGCACGCACGACTGGATGAACAAGCATGGCATCAAGCTCGACCTGATCCCGAAGGGTACGCACCACAGGCTACACGTAGGCCTAGTGGAGCGGAACCACGCGGTCAGCTGGGAGCAGCTCAGCAAATACCATCTGCAGTTCCCTGACGACTCGCTCAAGACCGCCCTCAGGATGACCGCCAGCCAGCGGAACACCCTGAGGAACGTGCACGGGCTCTCGACAGCGGCGCTGGTCTTGGGGACGCAGCCCAAGATCCCTGGCGCCCGCTGCGACGAGGACTTCGGCCTGTCGGACCTTCAAAACCCTAAACCCTAAACCCTAAACCCTAAACCCTAAACCCTAAACCCTAAACCCTGGGTTTAGGGTTTAGGGTTTAGGGTTTAGGGTGTCCCAGCAGAGTGGATCCAGTGCGCCAGGCTCCCCCAGTGCGAGATCTGCCTGGGCAGGCAGAGGCCCCGAGCGGTGCGCGTCGCAGTGCTGCCGAGGGCCAAGAGGTTCAACGAGGTGATCTGCACCGACGTCTACTACATCACGTGGAAGAAGATGAAGGAGAGGAAGATCCTGGCCATTATGGGCGAGTTTACGCGCTACGAGTTTGACTATCCGATCTCGAAGGAGACGTTTCTGAAGGAGTCGAAGCTATGGGAGAAGCGGTGGATCAGCTGGGCCGGCAAGCCTAAGACGATTCGCATGACATGGGAGGCTCGCACACGGCCAAGCGCACGCACGACTGGATGAACAAGCATGGCATCAAGCTCGACCTGATCCCGAAGGGTACGCACCACAGGCTACACGTAGGCCTAGTGGAGCGGAACCACGCGGTCAGCTGGGAGCAGCTCAGCAAATACCATCTGCAGTTCCCTGACGACTCGCTCAAGACCGCCCTCAGGATGACCGCCAGCCAGCGGAACACCCTGAGGAACGTGCACGGGCTCTCGACAGCGGCGCTGGTCTTGGGGACGCAGCCCAAGATCCCTGGCGCCCGCTGCGACGAGGACTTCGGCCTGTCGGACCTTCAAAACCCTAAACCCTAAACCCTAAACCCTAAACCCTAAACCCTAAACCCTGGGTTTAGGGTTTAGGGTTTAGGGTTTAGGGTGTCCCAGCAGAGTGGATCCAGTGCGCCAGGCTCTCCCAGTGCGAGATCTGCCTGGGCAGGAGGCAGAGGCCCCGAGCGTGCCTTTTCGCAGTGCTGCCAAGGGCCAAGAGTTCAACGAGGTGATTCTGCACCGACGCTACTACATCACGTGGAAGAAGATGAAGAAAGAATGAACGATCCTGGCCATTATGGGCGAGTTTACGCGCTACGAGTTTGACTATCCGAATCTTCGAAGGAGACGTTTTTCTGAGAGTCGAAGCTATGAGAAGCGGTGAACAGCTTGCCGGCAAGCTAAGACGATTTCGCATGACATGGGAGTGCTCGCACAACGGCCAAGCGCACGCACGACCCAAAAAAAGGCATGGCAATCAGCACGGACTGGCAGGGGATCCCGCAGGTAACGCACCCCAGGCTACACGTAGGCAAGTGGAGGCGGAAACCACTGCGGTCAAGCTGGGAGCAGCTCAGCAAATACCATCTGCAGTTCCCTGACGACTCGCTCAAGACCGCCCTCAGGATGACCGCCAGCCAGCGGAACACCCTGAGGAACGTGCACGGGCTCTCGACAGCGGCGCTGGTCTTGGGGACGCAGCCCAAGATCCCCGGCGCCCGCTGCGACGAGGACTTCGGCCTGTCGGGCCTTCAAAACCCTAAACCCTAAACCCTAAACCCTAAACCCTAAACCCTAAACCCTGGGTTTAGGGTTTAGGGTTTAGGGTTTAGGGTGTCCCAGCAGAGTGGATCCAGTGCGCCAGGCTCTCCCAGTGCGAGATCTGCCTGGGCAGGCAGAGGCCCCGAGCGGTGCGCGTCGCAGTGCTGCCGAGGGCCAAGAGGTTCAACGAGGTGATCTGCACCGACGTCTACTACATCACGTGGAAGAAGATGAAGGAGAGGAAGATCCTGGCCATTATGGGCGAGTTTACGCGCTACGAGTTTGACTATCCGATCTCGAAGGAGACGTTTCTGAAGGAGTCGAAGCTATGGGAGAAGCGGTGGATCAGCTGGGCCGGCAAGCCTAAGACGATTCGCATGACATGGGGGGCTCGCACACGGCCAAGCGCACGCGCGACTGGATGAACAAGCATGGCATCAAGCTCGACCTGATCCCGAAGGGTACGCACCACAGGCTACACGTAGGCCTAGTGGAGCGGAACCACGCGGTCAGCTGGGAGCAGCTCAGCAAATACCATCTGCAGTTCCCTGACGACTCGCTCAAGACCGCCCTCAGGATGACCGCCAGCCAGCGGAACACCCTGAGGAACGTGCACGGGCTCTCGACAGCGGCGCTGGTCTTGGGGACGCAGCCCAAGATCCCTGGCGCCCGCTGCGACGAGGACTTCGGCCTGTCGGACCTTCAAAACCCTAAACCCTAAACCCTAAACCCTAAACCCTAAACCCTAAACCCTAAACCCTAAACCCTAACCCCTGGGTTTAGGGTTTAGGGTTTAGGGTTTAGGGTTTAGGGTGTCCCAGCGGAGTGGATCCAGTGCGCCAGGCTCTCCCAGTGCGAGATCTGCCTGGGCAGGCAGAGGCCCCGAGCGGTGCGCGTCGCAGTGCTGCCGAGGGCCAAGAGGTTCAACGAGGTGATCTGCACCGACGTCTACTACATCACGTGGAAGAAGATGAAGGAGAGGAAGATCCTGGCCATTATGGGCGAGTTTACGCGCTACGAGTTTGACTATCCGATCTCGAAGGAGACGTTTCTGAAGGAGTCGAAGCTATGGGAGAAGCGGTGGATCAGCTGGGCCGGCAAGCCTAAGACGATTCGCATGACATGGGAGGCTCGCACACGGCCAAGCGCACGCACGACTGGATGAACAAGCATGGCATCAAGCTCGACCTGATCCCGAAGGGTACGCACCACAGGCTACACGTAGGCCTAGTGGAGCGGAACCACGCGGTCAGCTGGGAGCAGATCAGCAAATACCATCTGCAGTTCCCTGACGACTCGCTCAAGACCGCCCTCAGGATGACCGCCAGCCAGCGGAACACCCTGAGGAACGTGCACGGGCTCTCGACAGCGGCGCTGGTCTTGGGGACGCAGCCCAAGATCCCTGGCGCCCGCTGCGACGAGAACTTCGGCCTGTCGGACCAGGCCGCGTTGGTCGACCCCAAGAGCGAGGTGCACGAGATGATGATCAGGAGCACGGCTGCCGCGACTGCCTTCGTCGAGGCCAACTGTTCGCGCGCCGTGCGAGCGGCGCTGCTGGCGCGCAGTAGGCCACCGAGGAGGAACTACGAGATCGGCGAGTGGGTCTACTTCTGGCGACCCGAGCAGATGCAGGGGCTGGAGAAGTGCCATTGGCACGGCCCAGCTCTGGTGGTAGGTAGCCGTGGCGGCGAAGGTCAACGAGGACAACGTGATGCATACATCGGTGGTGTGGGTGACTCACGGGCGCGCGATCTACCGCTGCACCGCGGAGCAGCTTCGCCCCGAGCTGCCGGGCGAGGCCCGCGAACGAGAAGGGCGCAGCAAAGATCCCGACAGCCCGCTCAGCACGATCGAGAAGCTCAGGCGCGAGCTCAGACGGACGAAGGAAACCTTCAAGTACTGGGACCTCTCAGAAGGGGCGCTTGCCCCAGTACGACGACCACATGGACGACATGGGCGAGCAGCAGCAGCCGCGCGCCCAGGCGCCCATGGAGACGGACGAGACCGACGGCCCGACAGGAGCAGCTGCCGCGGCGGCTCCTGGAGATCCTCAGCCGACGACGGCCGGCGAGGACGAGGATGACGGACCAGCTGCGGCCAGCGCCGGCGCGTCTGGCAGCGCTGCGCAGGAGCACAGCAGGTTCCACATCGAGGCGATGGCCAAGAGGAGTGTCGAGGAGGCCGAGAAGCTGGACGGCATCCCGCTGGCCAAGCGCGCCCGCCTGTCGCGGGCGAAGCTCGCCCCACAGAGCGAGGAGGCTGCGCTCGCCGACGAGGTGGACGACGAGATGCTGCTGTTGGAGGAGTCCACCGAGACGGTCTACATGCTGGCCTTCAAGAGGAAAGCCCCCACCATCGTGGAGGGTAGGCAGACGCCCGAGGAGAAGGACCAGTTCTACGCGGCGAAGCTGGAGGCCCTCGAGGTTTTCAATCGCAACGACGGCTGGGAGCCCATCAACGAGGCGGATGTGGATCCCGGAGCCTGCTGCCCCCTACGCTTCCTGCTCAAGTGGACGATGAAGGATGGGCAGAAGGTGGCCAACGCGCGCGTACTCTACCAACGGTTCAAGCACCGCGACGTCGCCGAGGGCCAGCTCGACAAGGAGGCGCCGACACTCAGCAGGCTCGGCCGACACACGGTCATGCTCTGGGCGTCTCTAAGGAAGTGGAGGTTGTTCAGCGCGGACGTCAAGTTCGTATTTCTGCAGGCTGAGGGCGTGAGCGTACGCGGATTCAAGCTGTACGCAAGCCCGACGAAGGAGATGAGGGAGATGATCTCTCACCAAATCGGCCTGCAACCTGGACAGCTGCTCAAGATGATCAAGGCGTGTTTCGGTGACCCGCGGTCGCCCAAGCACTATCGTTCCGACGCAGTCGCAAAAGGGATCGGGCTCAAGAACCACAAGCTCGAGGATTGCCTGTTGTTGTCGTTGCGCCCAGCGAGGGTCGACGACGACCCGTTCGACGCGCGCAGCTTCGAGGGCCAGACCTACGTGGTGGATGGCCTCATCGGCAAGCACGTGGACGACTTCATCGGGTGCGGCGAGGGCGAGACGAACGAACAGGACCTCTACGCGAAGCTTGACGATACCGAGTGCTTCCACTCGCGGCATGGGATGCTCAACGAGAAAATCAAGTTCGGGAAGTGGGATTTCGGACCGAGTCTGGTTTTCACTGGAAACGAAGTGGAGCAGTCTCTGAGTACCTACGGCGTGACCCTCAAGTTCGAGAAGTACCTGCACGCGGTGAAGCCCATCACCGTCGAGAAGCATCGGATAGTCGACCCCACGAGTGCGCTGTCGCCGAAGGAGCTGACGAACTGCAGGACCCTGAATGCCCAAGGAGTGATCATAGCATCGGCTACTGTGTCCTTCCGAGCTTCGGCGACAGGTCGAGCCACCGTGCAGGACCTCTTGGATGCAAACAAGGACTTGCGCTTTCTGAAGGCCAACGCTGACGTAGGGCTGTACTTCGGGTGTGACAAGGCATGGAGTCAAGTACGAGTTGGCAACTACACCGACGCAAGCTGGGCGAGCCGACGTGACGGAAGTTCGCAAGGAGGCTATGCAATCTTCATTGGCCCCGCGGACGAGCTCGACGCCAGCACCCCCGCACCCTTCGTGGCCATGGAGTAGGCCTCGAAGAAGGTGCAGCGTCTTTGCAGGAGCTCGCTGTCAGCGGAGGCACAGGCAGCAGCCTTGGGTGCGGACTCGCTGATGTGGGTGAAGGTCTACCTGGCGTAGAGCCTGCGACCCGACCTGGAGCTCGAAGGAGCGATGGTGTACCTGGGAGAGTCGCCGTTCAACACTGACGCGAACTGTCTCTACGACGCGTCGCGCTAGGCGACGGCAGGCCTGGGCATCGCGGAGAAGAGGACGGCCATCGAGGTTAAGATCGTGAACGAGCAGATGGCAGAGATCGGCGCTACCTGGGAGTGGGTGAATACGCAGCAGCAGATGGCGGACGGACTTACCAAGCTCTCGGCCCGCCAGATGATGGCCGACGTGCTACGCCGTGGAGCGCATGCGCTACGATATGATCCTGATTCCGTGGCCGGCAAGAAGTTGCCCAAGAGAGCCATGGAACAACGCGACAAGGAGCTGGATGACGCCGGCGAGGCACTACACGACACCCTCGAGACACCGCCTGTGACGATGACGAAGGCGAAGGCGAAAGCCAAGACCAAGCGCCATTTTGGCGCGAGTGGAGCGAAGCTGGCTGCAGCATTGGCAGCAAGCACAGGCAGCAGTGCGGCAGGTCAGGTGATACAGTACACGCCCAGCGGCGTTAAGCTGTTCAGTCCACCGACGACGGCCGACTGGAACGACATGATTCTGAAGATGATGTTTTCGATTTCGTTTTTCCGCCGCAAATGACGCACCCTTCGACAGACCTCCTGCAGCACACACACCAGCTGGCACTGCGAAATAACTCGCATTGCCATCAAAACCGTAGACATGGCCGGAGCGAGGAGGAAGGAGGACGAGGGAGAGGCGGACAGTGAGTGGGCAGCGTGCTCGCCAAAAGCGGCCGCCACGCTCAACGCTGCTTGAAACCAGGGAGAGGGGCAGAAGCAAAAGGCCACAGGCGAAAGAGGGAGATGGGAGGAAGGCACTGGGCTGCAGTACCTCAGCGCGGCAATCTAAACGGTCGCAGCCGTACGCTGCGCACTGAAAGCGAAAACTGTCAGTAGCCCCAGGCTCGGGCCGGGTGGGAAGACAAGGAAGAGGAGGACTACAGCGAACTCAGAAAGCAAACTCGCGCGTGCGTAGGCCGGTCTGATTGGACGGCGCCCGCATCGATGCCCTCACGAGTGCAAACGTTGGAGACACGAGGAATAGAGGAAGAACGGGGCACGGGGCGACGAGAGAAGGGCGAAATCTGCTGGGTGTAAACACTCGCCAACGAAATGCTTGCAACCTAAACGGGAGAGAGCGGGCATGCGCTCTCCCGGCAGCGCGTGTAGCAACCGCGACGGCTAGCAAGAGTGGCGAGCCCAGAGCATATTGTATCCAGGGTCGGCCATCAGCGAGCGCAAAGGGGACCTCACGTTATGCCCATGCACGCGGTGTGCGCACGCGACACCAATTCGAAGGCGCGGGGGGAGGGAGACAGGCAGAAGGAGGAGGAGAGGAGGGGGCAAGTGCGCGCTTTAGCCGAGCGTCCCCAAACAGGAGGGCCGCCGACGCCTCCAAACGTCAGGGCGCCAACAGGGTGGCACTACGATCCCACGGAACAGCACGCTCGCACAATGGCCTCCGAAACTCTGGCTGCTGCATTCAGGGGGGGGCAAAGAAGAGACCGGAAGAGGAGAACGTCGGGGCAGCGCTCTGCCGTGGGTAAACGGAGAGCAACAGCAGACTTGAACGTACCTCGAGGGGCCGCGACGCTCGCCCAAGTTCTGAACTATCGTGGCCCGATTGAAGCGGTCCACCTCTAACTCGGTCTCCTCCTCCCATCCTCCTCCTCCTCCTCATCCTCCTCCTCTTCCTGATCATCCTGGTCCTCCTGATCCTGGTCCTGATCCGCATCCTCCTCCTCCTCCTCCTCCTCCTCCTCCTCCTCCTCCTCATCATCATCATCATCATCATCAGCATCAGCATCATCATCATCATCATCATCATCAGCAGCAGCAGCATCATCATCGTCAGCATCATCATACTCATCATCATCATCATCATCATCATCATCATCATCACCATCACCATCACCATCACCATCACCATCATCATCATCAGCATCATCAGCAGCATCAGCATAATCAGCATCATGACCATCATCATCAGCAGCAATCATCATCAACATCATCATAATTGGCATCATCATGGTCATTACCACCACCACCACCATCATCATCATCATCATCAACATCATCAGCATCATCATCATCAACATCATCATCATCACCATCACCATCAGCATCATCGTCATCATCATCATCATGATCAGCAGCATCAGCATCATCGCCAGCAGCAATAATCATCATCATCAACATCATCAGCATCATCAGAATCGGCATCATCATCATCATCTTCATCATCATCATCATAATCATCATCATCATCATCATCATCATCATCATCATCATCATCATCATCATCATCATCATCATCATCATCATCATCATCGGCAACATCACCATCATGGTCATGATCATCATCACCAGCAGCAATCATCATCCAGCATCCTCAGCATCATCATCACCATCACCATCACCATCATCAGCATCAGCATCACCAACATCATCATCAGCATCATCATTACCACCATCAGCATCATCATCATCATCAGCAGCAGCATCAGCATCAGCATCATCATCATCATCAGCAGCAGCATCAGCACGACCACCATCAACAACATCATGACCATGTTCATGCCGAGTATTATCAGCGTCTGCGCCACCATCAATATAATCAACATCATCGTTGCAACCATCACCTGCATCCTTGCACATCTCCCCTCGGATGTCGATGCAAGATCAGCCTGGCAGCGGACTGCATCGGATCGGAACGAGCATCGAATCGGGCCGAATCGGTTCGGAATCGAAATCGAATCGAACTGGCTGCTGGCAGGTACACAACTATGCTGTACAAACATGGGGCCGCATGGGATCGCCCAAATATTTAAATCAAATCAATCGGATCGATCCGGCCAGAATCGGTATCGCATCGAACCAATCAAGCCGAAATGGACCCTGCCCGAGGTCGGCGACACCCATGCTACGACGCAGGGCAGGGCAGGACTCGGAGGCCAGTGGCACCAAGTGCGAGCAGGCGGTGGTCCAGGACAGCTGGCACGGATGCTGGACCCTGGGGCGTTTTTCCCAAGACCCACTTTTCATCGGGAGCCGTCTCTTGACGGTCCGGGGAGGCCGCAAGCGGCGGAGAGATTCGGGATGCCTCTCCCTTGGATCCCCCCCTCTGTCATGGTGGGAGGAGGGCGGCGAAACGATCCCCCCTGGACAGCCTGCAGACAGCGAGACCGGCATCGCCAGGCCCTCGGGACGCCTTCCCCCCCTCTTCGCCCGTTGCCCCACCCCCGGGAGCCATGCAGGCCATGGCGAGGTCGTTGTCCGCGATTGCCTTCGAGAACTTCGAGGGGTCCTCACCCGGGGCGGGGCCAGGCAGGCCTGCCCACCCCCTGGGGGGACATCCCTCCTGGGGTATCGGGGTCCACTTCCTCCCCCGCTCCCTCTTCCTGTAGGAGGGGCTCAGCAAAGGGGGGGAGGGGCAGGGGGAGGAGGAAGCGGAGGACGAGGAGTGGGAGTGGGCGGAAGAAGGATCGGGCAGGGGCGCGAGGACAGCGAAGACAACGACGGGGAAAGGGAGGGAGGGGGACTATCACAGCTTCAGGGGGAAGACCAGGGGGTTGGTCGACCCGACCCACCCGGGCACTTTGGGCTCCGATGGCCATAATATCGTCCTCTTCGTTACATGGCCTTTGGGGTTCTCTCGCGCTGACCCTTCCGCTAAGGAATCGGGCGGTGGGAATGGGACGGTTGAAACGGGGCGCGGATTTCTTGAAGTCTGTTGGGTGTCGTACTTGCAACAGGAACGACCAGGCACCCATGGAACAAATTACGTATGAACTCTCCAGAGCAGTCCTCCTTTAGTCGCTTGAGGTTGCTCTCGGTGTGATGGCAACACAAGCTGCAAACCACGAGAATAGACTGCCCTGCCACGTGATCGCAAGCAACAAGGTCGCACCGCCTGGGAGCCCCGATACGGGCGGACAGGGAGGCGGCGCTCCCAGGACAGATCTCCGGGGCTCTGGACTTGCGCGCGCAATGTGTACGAGCACGCGCGTGGCAGATCAAGCAGGGCCCTTGGTTATTTAGCCGGCCCCACACATGCGAACGTTTGGCATGGGGATCCCGGGCGCCAGCGGGATGTCACGGGCGGCGGAGGCGGCGCAAGCCAATTCTGAACACCTCCCGGAGCTACGACGAGAGGGCTGCGGCTTCGGGCTGGCTCCCTGGAAGCCTTCTTCCCAGTCGTGGACGCAGGTGAGGCCCACGAGGTGGGCGCTTCAGCTCAATCTTGAATCCTGCAAAATCTGAAGTTCTTGGGGCGGCAGCTGTCAGCCCAATCTCTACCCGCCGATAAAAACCAATCGCGTGAGCCATGGTGCAGCTCGATACAAGCACGGTGAGATTTCATTGACTCGATCTGAAACCTGAGAAAGCTGAGCTGGGCACGCGCGAGCACTGACACTCCAAAAAACATGTCCTTCGTACTTACGACGGAGTTCTGACTGACCGTCAGAATGCCCCTAAAGTCAGCGATGGCTCTCGTGAACCTTGAAACATTGCAGCAATATAGAATCCTAGGTGCTGGGGGTCTCCGACTACGCCCGAGACGCTGGCGACAAAATTCCCAGCCTCGTCATCTTCGCCTTCGGCAACCGCCCAAGATGGGGCGCCGTGAATCTTGCGCCCTGGCTTCCCAGCGCTGCCGCCGCGGAAAACCTCTCCTGCCGGAGCCCGCGGGGTCTCGCGGCAGCGGGCCTGGGCGAGCTCTGGAAACCGAGACTAGAGGGAAACCCTAGGTCCTGACCCTCACCACCCCCGCCCTGAAGACGCGCCCCGCGGAGACTCCGGGCACCGGGGCTCGGGCGCAGATGGCGCAGCAGCGATTCGCTAAACATTCCGCGCATGTCGCATTAAACCCTGGCGCAGGTGGGGCCCCAACGTCTTCCACGTGCTGCCTGAGACCGATTCGCCCTCCAGAGCTCGGCGCGCCAACGACGCGTCGAACGGCCCCTCCAGACCGAGCTTGGATGACGCGGCCAGCAGCAGCAGGGCGCGCCGCTGCTCGGGAAACGTCTTCTCGACAAAAGCGGGTGGGGCGGGGGCGCGGGGGGCGCCTGGCCAACCGCGCCCTCGCGCGCGAATGGGTCGGGCACATGCCGCGCCGGGCGCCCGAGCGAGGGGGGCGCGGCCCCTGGGGGCCCTTGGGCTCGGCGCCAATGCTTCGGCAGATCCTGGGCCAAGTGCCCGGCTTGCCTCCGAAGGTCTGTGATCGCAAGGACCGCCGCGCAAGGGTAGCGCGACGCCCCCGAGATCAGATTGGCCACGTAGCAGCAGGCCGCGCCCATGGCGGCGCCACAGGAAAGACCCCCAAGAGTTATCAACGATAAAGACCAGGACCAGCTAGAGCGCTGTGGCCCCGCGACCTTGAAGCATAAGGCCCCGGCATCTCTGAGCTCGAGATCTGTCGCGCCCGCGATATCGGCGCCGCAGTGGGCGGCCAACTTGAAATCTGCGACGCCAGCGTTCTTCGCGCCGGTCCCCGTCTAAGGGCCCCAACGCGCTGGGGCCGTTTCCTCAGTTTGATCGTTAACTTCTCGAGGGCCACCCGGGCCTTATTCTGCATGGGGGCCCCCGCCGCGAAATCGACTCCAAGGCTTGGCGCCGAAACCTGGTTCTCGCCGGGCGGGCGCCAGCCCTGGCCCGGCGCCCCGGCGAGCTTCTTGCGCGCTGCTGCGCATGAGCCGAGAACTGCGCCTTCGCGCGGCGTAACTGGACAATCGAAGTCGCCCCCGATAGACGTGCAGCGCGACGTCGGCACCCCCGGCCAAGTCGGAGACGAGCCAGCGCAGATTGGCGCTGCCGCCGGTCGGCACGAAGTCGCCAATGGAAATGGACCGCTCTATCGCGTGGCGCTCTCGCACCCTGAAATGAACCGGGGGGCGCCAAGCGCGCCTGGGCGCTGAACGCTGCGAAAGAGCACCCCGCGGGGCAACCTTCAACAGCGCGGCCTGCGCAGGTAGCGCGCCCCTTTCGCAGCATCTCTGAGCCCACCGCGCTGGTTCATCAGGGGGCGCACGCGATGGCCTCGGGGAATCCGCTGCTGAGGGCCCTTGATTTCCACTTACAGGCTCCAAAAGATCGCCCGCGCGCGGAACATTTGATGTCGGGGCCCGCTCGGCCCCGAGGGCCCGCGCATGCGCCGTTTCCAAGGCCCCCCCCCTCGATTGATGAACCATGCGCTTCTGGTTGTTTTTTCCCAACCATCCTGTGGTGTTGGGTCCTCGTTTTGAAGAGACGTCGCCCCGCGTTCTCCTCCTCCTCTCCTCCTCCTCACCTCCTCCCTCCTTCCTCCTCCCTCCTCCCCCTCCCTTCTGGCACACCCCTCACACGTTTCGTGGCCCCATAGGGAGCTCCACCGAAGGCCCCAGTGGCTGCGCCCGCATGCGGTTCCACCCCCCATTCTGGCACACCCCTCACACGTTTCGTGGCCCCATAGGGAGCTCCACCGAAGGCCCCAGTGGCTGCGCCCGCATGCGGTTCCACCCCCCATTCTGGCACACCCCTCACACGTTTCGTGGCCCCATAGGGAGCTCCACCGAAGGCCCCAGTGGCTGCGCCCGCATGCGGTTCCACCCCCCATTCTGGCACACCCCTCACACGTTTCGTGGCCCCATAGGGAGCTCCACCGAAGGCCCCAGTGGCTGCGCCCGCATGCGGTTCCACCCCCCATTCTGGCACACCCCTCACACGTTTCGTGGCCCCATAGGGAGCTCCACCGAAGGCCCCAGTGGCTGCGCCCGCATGCGGTTCCACCCCCATTCTGGCACACCCCTCACACGTTTCGTGGCCCCATAGGGAGCTCCACCGAAGGCCCCAGTGGCTGCGCCCGCATGCGGTTCCACCCCCCATTCTGGCACACCCCTCACACGTTTCGTGGCCCCATAGGGAGCTCCACCGAAGGCCCCAGTGGCTGCGCCCGCATGCGGTTCCACCCCCCATTCTGGCACACCCCTCACACGTTTCGTGGCCCCATAGGGAGCTCCACCGAAGGCCCCAGTGGCTGCGCCCGCATGCGGTTCCACCCCCCCATTCTGGCACACCCCTCACACGTTTCGTGGCCCCATAGGGAGCTCCACCGAAGGCCCCAGTGGCTGCGCCCGCATGCGGTTCCACCCCCCATTCTGGCACACCCCTCACACGCTTCGTGGCCCCGGAGCTCCACCGAAGGCCCCAGTGGCTGCGCCCGCATGCGGTTCCACCCCCCATTCTGGCACACCCCTCACACGTTTCGTGGCCCCATAGGGAGCTCCACCGAAGGCCCCAGTGGCTGCGCCCGCATGCGGTTCCACCCCCCATTCTGGCACACCCCTCACACGTTTCGTGGCCCCATAGGGAGCTCCACCGAAGGCCCCAGTGGCTGCGCCCGCATGCGGTTCCACCCCCCATTCTGGCACACCCCTCACACGTTTCGTGGCCCCATAGGGAGCTCCACCGAAGGCCCCAGTGGCTGCGCCCGCATGCGGTTCCACCCCCCATTCTGGCACACCCCTCACACGTTTCGTGGCCCCATAGGGAGCTCCACCGAAGGCCCCAGTGGCTGCGCCCGCATGCGGTTCCACCCCCCATTCTGGCACACCCCTCACACGTTTCGTGGCCCCATAGGGAGCTCCACCGAAGGCCCCAGTGGCTGCGCCCGCATGCGGTTCCACCCCCCATTCTGGCACACCCCTCACACGTTTCGTGGCTCCATAGGGAGCTCCACCGAGCGCCCCAGTGGCTGCGCTCGCATGCGGTTCCACCCCCCCATTTCGGCACACCCCTCACTCGTTTCGTGGCCCGGGGGCGCCACCGAAGAATATATCCACAATTGCGGTATTCACAACTACGTATGGTTGGGTCTTTCGTCCGGCTAACTTTCCCATGTCCGCCGTCCTGTCAGAATCTCGACCACGCGCGCCAAACAAAGGGAAGCAAGCCTATGGCGGGAAAGATGGGCAGCCCAGCCAGTCGGCCTTGCGATGCTCAGATAACACCGCGATGATGCTGCGAACCGTGGTCGGGAACACTCAGATCTGTCCGATGGTTGCCATCAATCTTGCAACTGACTCCGATGCACGATACGGAAGCAGATATAAGTGTCTGGGTGAAATCCGCCCCGGGTCTGAGCCGAGGATTTTGCTTCTGGCAGTCGAACGACCACTGCTGGCGCTGAGTCGGAGGGCCCTGCGCCCCCCCCGACGGCGGGGCGAACTCCTGCTCCGTCGCGGTCGCGTGCCAGAGCCCCGACAGCCCGGCGGCGTCGGACTGGGGAAGCTCAACAATCCCTACCTGGAATCTCTTGAGCGCCGGGCCGTCGACTTGGAGGTCCAACGACGAGACCACTCAACCCACTTCGCCATAGCTTCTGTGGCCCAGGAGTCCCAGGATGTCGTTCCGCTCCGGCGGCCCACGGCCAACTCTGGTCACGGGGGTCGGCCCATCGTCATGCTCTATTCCGAACGCCAGGTCCGCGATCTGGCACCACGGCTCCTATGGCTCGCCTGACACTGGCCGACAAGCGGGCGAACTGCTCGGCTCCTCTGAATTCGGGGTGGGTGGGTTTTGCAGGCTACTCACTGTCTCCACGCAACAGAAGCCCCCATCCGCATAGGCGGCCCCCGGACGACATCCACGACTTCGTTGCTCAACCATCGAACCGACACCGAACGCATTCTGCCCTGGCTTCCACATCCCGAGCAACGCCTGGCGCCCATTTGATCTTCGACGCGGTCGCTCTTGGTCTGGTCGGCGACTTGATCGCCCCGCCCGCCCTGAAAAATGGTGGGGCGCGCCATGTCGCCCGCGAAATACTGATGCGCGCTGCCCAGCGCTGCCGCGCCAACTTCGACCCTGGACCCCCCCTCCACGACGGCCCGTCATGCGCGGGCCCCGCGGGCCTCGAGGCACCAAGGGGCTGGGCTTCTTCCAAAATAGGCGCCGCAAAGGACTGGCAGCACTGGCGATTGGCCAGCGCAGGCCCGCGGGAGCCCAGCGGGCGGCGGCCCGAGAACGCGGGCCCCCCAGAGGTCCCGACCACAGCGCGACGAGGCGAGGCAGTTGTCGATGGCGGTCGACGACCCCATCATCTTGCGCACAAGAGTTAGACGCAAAAATCTTGAGCATTGGAACCAGCTCTTAGCTCTCACTGCATAAGTTTAAAAACAAGCAGACACTCAATCGACGCACTGATGCCCCCTGCAGAAATCAAGGCCTACTTGGCGGCGCCCTGCATGGAGCATAGCCACCCCAGCAATGTGCTCGATAAGTGCCCGTTGTAGCTGACCCCGCCAGCCAGGTTGGATTGGCACTGATACCGGAGGACCGTGGCCCCGTTGTTCAAGCGACACCGCCGCGCGCAATGACTCTTCAATCCGCGCCGCTTCCAGATCAAGACCCCTGCGCCTTGGGCGCGGCGCCCCGCGGGGCTGAGCGCGGCTGGCGAGGCGTCGCCCGCCGCCCCCTCTACGGCGCCACTGGGCGACGAGCGGAAGGGCCTCTTCGAGGCCCCGAACCTCCAGGCCGCAAATGACGATGGCGTCGGCATCGCTGGATTTGGTGAAGCGACGAACCAACCTCCAACAGCAACCGTTGATCGCGGCGATGCTTGCGTCATCCACTCGACGGCCCGCTGCGCGCAATGCTTTGGCCTAGGCCACCCGGGTCTTGGCCGAGCCCTCTTGCGTGCTTTCTGCGAGGCTGGTTCCCGCGGAGATGAGGATTTGGCCAAGTGCTTCTTCTGCTGTCTTCGCGCACTTGCCGACGCTGAGGTCCGCCATCGCCCGGGCGCTCTTGCCCCCCCCCCCATCGGCGGGATAGGCGGCTGCCCCGCCGGCCGCCCAGGCAGCGGCGCTGCCGGGGGCCACTCCGCCACCGACGGACGCCATAGCTGCTGGCGCCGCTTCGCCAACTGCCCCTGCCGCGGGCTGCGTTAGCTGTGTCTGCCGCTGTCGATGGCGTTGACGGCGTCGCTTTCGATCGCGCCGGCCCCCAGTCTCCGCGCGGCCGCCCAGCGGGCAGCCCGATGGCATTTCAAACTCCTTCCGACGGGGCCAGCCCAGAGGCTGGCTTGCCATGTAGGCGTCCAGCGACTGCTCCTGGATGAACTCCTCGAGGGCCGCCCGCGCTGCCATCCTGAGCCGAACTACAAATCTGAGACCTCCATGTGAAGGTCATCTGCGCTCTGTAGCGCCTTCTCGTAGTCCTCGACAAGCTTTGCCGCGGCCTCGGGGGATTCGTCGAGGTCGCCCTTCGCCGTCGAGAACTTCCCCTCTGCGACCCCCAGCTGATCTTCTGGCCAGCGGCACCTTTTCGTCTTGCTCCAGAACTGGACCGCCGCGGCTCCGACGGTGACGGGGCCCTGTTCGCCCGGCGCGGCTGCGCCTCCAGCTTCGCGATGGGCCTTCGCTGCCGCTGCGGGGCTCGACGAACGAGGGGACCATCTGCTCGGGAATGATCTGTCACGGGCCGGCGCCCCGCGGGCGGACGGCGGCCCTGGGGAGTTGCCTCGGCCCCGGAAGGCCGCGCCACGCGAGTTGCTGCACTTGAATGGTTTGTCGGCCCAAATCCATCTTGCGCACTCGTCGCGTCGGCAGCGGACGCAGCGCCGCCGCCGACGCCCGCGCCCGCTGCGACCCCCCATCGCGCCGACCAGACTGCGCCCAGAAAGGCGTCGCCTGGGCTGGGCGCGCCTGCTGCCCGAGGGGCCGCTAAGCAGGGCCCCCGAGCGGAAGAACGCGGCCCCGGGAGCCGGGCGACGCGGCCCGGCGCACCACCTCGTTCCTCATTGGGCCAGAATGTTTTGAACCAGGAGGGGAGAGGGGGGGGGGGGCGGGGCGGGCGAGGGGGGAGGGGATTTTTTGGGGGCGGCCCAAGGGAAGCGCATTCCACGGGGCAGAAGAGCTGCGGCGGGCGCGGCAGACGCGTTCCACTCGGCTTGCGACGCGAAGAAAGAAATTCGTCGTCGCGTCGGCGGGCATGTCCCACTCGGCTCGAATCACAAAGACCGGTTAATGGTTGCTGGTGTCGGCCGCCAACAAATCAATGCAGAGTGCCACTATGGACGCACCAGCGCAAGAAAGTATAGTCACGCTGCAAACGCCATCCTTCGAAACAGACTGGACCCAGCGCGGCACCGCAGTTCCAAGGCGGGGGGGAAGGACGGAAAGGGGGAGAGGGGGACTGGGCACGGTGGTGGTTTGGGCCAAAGGCCAACTAAAACAATAACTCACTCCACATAAACAATCGTTTCCGATTCGACCACGTTTCCGTGAAGGTATTTTATGGAAAGGTCGCGACTTTCGCGCCCAAGTTGATAATTGCGTCGGAGCACCAAAGACACAATCGCTCCGACAGCTCTAAGCGCCCGGCGGGGGCGCACTGGTCACGCCTCTTTTCCCTGATCGCCTCCCACATTAGCCTTGCGGGCGCTGTCCAGCGCATCGTCGACGGGGACCTGGGTGTATATCGCGTCTTCGAGGCAGCTCTTCAGATTCAGCTTCATGGACAGGCTCCGAGTGACGCCGGTGGCCTCATGTTCCTGGCCCACGAGATCGAAGTCGCCCAGGGCGCGCTCCTCTTCGCCAGGTGTACATCGATCGAGATCAAGAGGCTCATCAAGTCCATCCTCTTCAAAATATCGACACCACCGTTCGCATTGAGCAGCAATGTCTTCGCCTCGCCGTGCGCCAATCCTGTGATCTTGTTCTGGATGAAGACGTCTGCGTGAACCTGCAGGCGCTGGGAGACGATTGCGTGGGTAGGGGGCCACATGCCAACCCTATCCCTACCCCCCACGATTTCTGAAGGGGGTAGGGGTCGGGTTCGTATGTGGCCCCCTAGTGGGGCACCTCCTGGTCGGGCGCGGAAAAGGGCCTGGACAGTCGTCAGCTCTACCAAGCTCAAGGCGAACAAGACAAACAGCAATAATAGGGAACCACGAAGCCTAGATGGTGCCACCACGGATGCATCCTGGCTCAGCTCGTTTCCGTATACTTTGCAGTTCTACGTGAGGTGCATGACGTACATACCCAAGAGGAAGCACACGCTCATAGAGTCAAACTGCATGAACCACGCCATGACGTCGCTCCACCATAGTACGGGCTCCTCGACGTCATCCAAATCATCAGCATCGCTGTCTTCGTCTTCGCTGTCTTCGTAATTTTCATCTGGGCGATACGTTTCTGGGACCGTGAGGAGCAGGAGAAAGAACGAGACGAGCCAGGTCACCTACGTAATGTTGATGAGATCGCATATCTGGTGAGCGAGCGACTCCTGAAAGCACCTATTCCAGTTAAACGAATACCAATTCATGCCGCTCCCAGAGAACACTCTGTTGGTTGACAATCATGGGTGTCCAGTTCCCCATCTTCGGGATTACTGTGTCGCTGTGCGCATCCCCTTCAAACCTCTGCAAAAACTGCGATGTGCGATGCCACATCCACGCATAGAGTGCGCCCAACCCGATCAGGGAACACGCAGCAAACGACATCAACACATCAACGCAAGTGAGGTACGTGACACAGTACGGAAAAAAAACATCATCGAGGTACATATCAAACGTCGTTTCCATGAAGGTCGCAATAGCAACGATGCCGAATACCATGAGCTCAGTGACAACCCTGCCGAAAATAATATTGCTGCAGCGGTTATTCTCAACGGCTCGCTGTGAAATACGGGACGCGATCGATGAGGAGCCCGTAGAACACCACTCCCGCAAAGACGTTCAAGAACTAGTCGCTGTCAAGCGCCTTGCTCTTCAACTGGAAGACAAGGTCACCGCCACCACCTGCGGCCTGCCCGAGCCACAGGCTGCATGCGAGGCTGGCAGCGGCCAGCCCCACCGCATTGCCCTGCCTTGGCTGCCACGTCCAGACTGCTGGTGCGCCACGCTGACGGGAGAAGTGTGCCTCCCCCCCCCGGAAGACCCTGAATTCACGATCCCAGGAACACTTGGATCGTGATCCAAGTGTTTCGGGCGCGCCGCGCCCCGCGGAGAGCCCGAGACGACAGCCCGAGTCCCCTCCCCGAGTCTCCTCCCCGAATATCATCCCCGAGTCTCGTCTCCGAGTCTCCTCCCCGAGTCTCCTTCCCGGGACTCCGCCAGAAGTCTCCTCCCCGAGACTCCTCCCCGAGTCTCGTCCCCGAGTCTCGTCCCCGAGTCTCGTCCCCGAGTGTCGTCCCCGAGTATCTTCCCCGAGTCTCCTCCCCGAGTCTCCTCCCCGAGTCTCCTCCCCGAGTCTCCTCCCCGAGACTCCTCCCCGAGTCTCCTCCCCGAGTCTCCTCCCCGAGTCTCGTCCAAGTCTCGTCCCCGAGTCTAGTCCCCGAGTCTAGTCCCCAAGTCTCGTCCCCGAGTTTCGTCCCCGAGTCTCCTCCCCGAGTCTCCTCCCCGAGTCTCCTCCCCGAGACTCCTCCCCGAGTCTCCTCCCCGAGAATCCTCCCCGAGTCTCGTCCCCCCGAGTACCCTCCCCGAGTCTCGTCCCCGAGACTCCTCCCCGAGTCTCCTCCCCAAGACTCGTCCCCGACTAGTGTCCCCGAATCTCGACCCCGAGTCTCGTCCCCGAGTCTTGTCCCCGAGTCTCGTCCCCGAGTCTTGTCCCCAGCTTCCACCCCCCGACTCTCGTCCCCGAGTCTCGTCCCCGAGTCTCCTCCCCGAGTCTCGTCCACGAGTCTCGTCAACGAGTCTCGTCCCCGAGTCTCGTCCCCGAGTCTCGTTCCCGAGTCTCGGCCCCGAGTCTCGTCCCCGAGTCTCGTCCCCGAGCCTCCTCCCGAGTCTCCTACCCGAGTCTCCTCCCCGAGTCTCGCCCCCGAGTCTCCTCCCCGAGACTATTCCCAAATCACCTCCCCGAATCTCGTCACCGAGCCTCGTCCCAGAGTCTCGCCCCCGAATCTTCCCCCGAGTCTCGTCCCCGAGTCTCCTCCCCGAGCCTCGTCCCCGAGTCTCGCCCCCGAGTCTCCTCCCCGAGACTATTCCCAAATCTCCTCCCCGAGTCTCGTCCCCGAGTGCCCCCGACTCTCCTCCCCGACTCTGCCTCCCGGAGTCTCCTCCCCGAGCCGCGCCGACTATGTGTGTTGTACGTGCGCCTGTGGAACACATATACGTGCGCATGGATCCATGTCGTTTGCTCAATGTCTTTTTTTCTTTTCATATGGCTGTGTATTGAACAATGTGCATATTCGGATGGCTGTGGTTCAGGGCGTGTCTGATGTCAAAGGTGCGCCTGTGGCTCAGGGCATCTCGGATCACACATTTGCTAGGATGTCTCAGGCGAAAGTGGCCGGACCACCATGGGGCAGGGCATCTCCGATGTCAGAGGTGCGAGGATGTTTCAGAAAGTGGCCTGACCACCTCAGCTCTGGGAGTCTCGGAACCCAGAATTGCGAGGATGTCTCGGGCAAACGTGGCCAGACCACGGGGAATGTAGGAATCCAGAATTGCGAGGATGTCTCAAGCGAAAGTGGCCTGACCACCTGAGCTCAGGGCATCTCGGAACCCAGAGTTGCGAGGAGGCTTCAGGCGAAAGTGGCCGGACCACCATGGGGCAAGGCATCTCTCAGGTCAGGCGAAAATGGCCAGACCATCTCACTTCAGGGCATCCCGGAGCCCAGAGTTGCGAGGATGCCTCAGGCGAAAGTGGCCAGACCACCATGGGGCAGGGCATCCCCGAGGTCAGAGCTGCGAGGATGTCTCAGGCGAAAGTCGCCAGACCATCTCACTTCAGGGCATCCCAGAACCCAGAGTTGCGAGGATGTCTCAGGCGAGAGTGGCCAGACCACCATGGGGCAGGGCATCCCCGAGGTCAGAATTGCGAGGATGTCTTCGGAGTCCTCCAAAAACCGTTCACAACAACATATCGCAAAAGCTCGAATCTCCTCCCCGACTCTCCTCCCCATCTCTCCTCCCCGACTCTCCTTCCTGACTCTCCTTCCCGACTCTCCTCCCCGACTTCCCTCCCCGTCTCTCCTCCCCGAGTCTCTCCTCTGGGGCTGTCCAGTGTTCCTTGTTAGACAACACTTGGATCGTGATCCAAGTGTTCCCTGGTGAGAAAAACACTTGGATCGTGATCCAAGTGTTCTGGGATCCTGAATTCAGGGATTTCCCCCCCCCCCCCTCCCCCCCCTTGGGCAGGTACGTGCGTGGTCAAACATCGCTTGATCCCAATTTGCTTGAGCCAAAATGGCTACGGAAGGAGGAGGAGGAGGAGGAGGAGGAGGAGAAAGAGGAGGAGGAGGAGCTTCGGGCGAGAAGGTTGCGGAGAGGGGACCTGGCAGCAACAGAGGCCTGCTGCTCTGGGGGCGCTGCTGGCATGAAAGGAAACGGGTCCTGGCAGAAACGGGTCCTCGACCCCAGGGGCTTATTTTCGCCCCGAGCCGCTCTTTTACGGTCCCGGGATGCCCTGGACGGGCCCCTGCACCCGAAAACGGCTAGAAAACACCAAGACCCTTTTCCATCAGGACCACTGTCCTTCGTGGCGAGAGCGGGCAGGATCCGCCAGCATGGAATCGGGAAGCCGGATCGACTTGGAATGTGCGTCGCATCGGGCCGCACCGGCAAGGGGTCGGAATCGAGTCGGATCGGCCGCGCCAGGAGGCACAACACCGACATGCGAGCACGTCGTCGGAATATCGGACTCGAGTCCTGGCCGAAATCGACATCGAACCAAGTCGATCGGAGCGAAGTGGGCCCTGTCACCGTGACCGCACGACGCGGGCGCGCAGGGCCGCCGAGGGGCTGCCCAGAAGGGCGTGAAGCTTCGAAGGGACACGCCTCGCCGCGCAGTGGTCCGAGCCTCCTGTCGGGGCAGACGACGGACGGGGATCCCCCAACATCCACATCTCCGTGGGGGGATCCCCATCTCCATGGTGATGGGGATCCCATCGGGGGATCCCACGGGGAGATCTCCATCTCCCCCCCTCTCCACGGGGGTATCCCCATCTCCTATCCCCATCGTCATTCCCATCCCACCATCCCATCTCCCCATGGGGATGGTGTCGGGGGGATCACCCTGAAGGGTTTTTGGTCGAACCCTCCCCCCACATGACAGGAAAATGTTGATTTTGTGCACGGGCCTCTTGACGGCACGGGAACCCCAACAATACTGCGAAGATGGCTAATTCCTGGGCGACGGCCACCGCTGATGACCCGGAGGGTAGCAAAGGGGGTTGGTAAAGGGGCCCAGGGACACAAATCCGCTGACCCCAGAGGCGTGTGAGACTCAACTGTTCACTTGTGGATCACTTCCTCGGGACATGTGTTTTTGCGAATTCCCACCCGAAAACTCCCGGCCCCCCTCCTCCCAAAACCGTCCTTAGCTCCCCACCGCGCCCACACCCCCACACCACCCCCACCCCACGAGAGCTTTGTTTTTGGGACCCCCCACACGACAATTCCTGGCCCCAAACCGACCTACGCCCCCCACCACGCCCCGGCACGCCCACCACTCGAGAGCTTTGTTTTTGAGACCCCCCACACCACAATTCCTCACCCCAAACCGACCTACGCCCCCCAGTGAGCCCTGGCGCCCCCGCCCCTCGAGAGCTCTGATTCTGGGACCCCCCACGGCAATTCCTCGCCCAAAACCAACCTACGCCCCACCGCGCCCCGGCACCCCCACCCCACGAGAGCTCTGTTTTTTGAGACCCTCCTCACGACAATTCCTCGCCCAAAACCGACCTACGCCCCCCACCGCGCCCCGGCACTCCCACCCCCGCGACAGCTCTGTTTTTGGGACCCCCCACGCGACAAGTCCTCGCCCAACATCGACCTAGGCCCCCCACGGCCCCCCGGGCACCCCCACCCCAGGAGAGCTTTGTTTTTGAGACCCCCCACCGCGCCCCGACACCCCCACGCCACGAGAGCTCTGTTTGTGGGACCCCCCACACTACAAGTCCTCGCCCAAAACCGACCTACGCCCCCCACGGCCCCCAGGCACCCCCACCCCACGAGAGCGATTTTGGGACCCCCAACGCGACAATTCCTCGCCCGAAACCAACCTACGCCCCCCACCACTCCTCGGCACCTCCACCAGTCGAGAGCTCTGCTTTCGGGACCCCCGAACGACAATTCCTCGCCCAAAGCCGCCCTACGCCCCCCACCGCGCCCCGACACCCCTTCCCCACGAGAGCTCTGTTTTTGGACCCCCCCACACTACACGACAATTCCTCGCCCAAAACCGACCTACGCCCTCCACGGACCCCCGGGCGCCCCCACCCGACGAAAGCTCTGTTTTTGAAAACCCCCAAACAACAAAACCTCGCCCAACGCCGCCCTACGCCCCCCACCGCGCCCCGACACCCCCACCCCACGAGAGCTCTGTTTTTGAGACCCCCCACGCGACAAACCGACCTACGCGCCCCACCGCGCCCCGGCACCCCCACCCCACGAAAACTTGTTTTTTTGAACCCCCCCACGCGACAATCCCTCGTCCCAAACCGACCTGCGCCCCCCACCGCGCCCCAGCACCTCGCGCACCTCCACCCCGCGACAGCTCTGTTTTTTGGACCCCCCCACACGACAATTCCCCCTCCAAAACCAACCTGCGCCCCCCACCGCGCCCCGGCACCCCCACCCCGCGATGCTTTGTGAGAGCCCCCAAACATCAACTCCTCGCCCAACGCCGCCCTACGCCCCCCACCGCGCCCAGGCACCTCCACCCCACGAAAGCTGTGGTTTTGGGACCCCCCACACGACAAACAACATACGCGCCCCACCGCGCCCCGGCACCCCCAACCTGCGAGAGATCTGTTCTTGAGACCCCCCACGCGACAATTCCTCGCCTAGAACCGACCGACGCCCCCCACCGCGCCCCGGCACCCCTGCGAGGAGCTCTGTTTTTGAAACCCTCTACACGACAATTCCACGCCCAAAACCGACCTGCACCCCCCACCGCGCCCCCGCACCCCCACCCCGCGAGAGATATGTTTTTGGGACCCCGCACGCGACAGTTACCCCCCAAACCGACCTACGCATCCCACCGCGCCCTGGCACCCCCACCCCACGAGAGTTTTTGTTGTTTTTCTTCTCGAAACCTCCGCGCGACAATGCCTCGCCCAAAACCGACTAATGCCCCCCATCGCGCCCAAGCCCTCCACCCCACGAGAGCTCTGTTCTTGGAATCCCCCACAAGACACTTCCTCCCCCGCCAAACCTCTGTTTTTTTAGAGCCCCCAAACAACAACTCCTCGCCCAAAACCGCCCTACGCCCCCCCCCCCGCGCCCCGGCACACCCCACCCCACGAGAGCCCTGTTCTTGAGACCCCAGACATGACAATTCCTCGCCCCAACCGACCTACGCCCCCCACCGCGCCCTGGCACACCCCACCCCACGACACTTGTTTTTGGACCCCCCCTTACGACATTCCTTGCCAAAAACCGCCCTACGCCCCCCACCGCGCCCCAGCACCCCCACCCCACGAGAGCTCTGTTCTTGAGACCCCCCACACGACACTTCCTCCCCCCAAACCGACCTACGCCCCCCACCACGCCCCGGTGGAAATGTTTGCACCATCACTACGCCCCGTCACCCCCGCCCGACGGGAGCTCTGTTCTTGAGCGCCCCCACCCTACAATTCTGAGCGCTGGACCGACCGACACCCCTTCCTCGCCCCCCACTACGCCCCGACACTCCCACCCCACGAGAGCTCTGTTTTTGCACACACACACAGACACACACACACACACACACTCACACACACAAGGCCTGCAAGTTTTGACCCGAGACCGACCGCTGCCCCCCTCCCCCCAGTACGCCCCGACCCCCCCGCACCACGAGAGCTCTAAAGAAGGCGGCGGCAGCAAAAGCTTTCGCAACAAAAGCGAAAGCGCCACGAGAAAGGACGAAAAAAAAGCGGACGCAACGAAGGCGGCCGAAACAAAAGCAACGAAGTGAAACTCCGCCGCGGTGCATGTTCAGCTCAAAAGTCATTCGATGCCCCTTGCGGCCGCCGCTGCCCCGCCGTATTTCATGAGCATAAATGCGAACCACCCCTCCGCTCATATGTGGTGGGCGCACGCCATGCATGGGACTGCGAGGCCAGTGTCAACGACCTCCCACCAAATTCCCAATGAGACCCGAAAACCAAGAATACGGGATGCCACCGCAGCAACGACCACCGCGCCCGGATAACACCGCCAACGAAAACAAGGGCTCCCTCGCACGTAGGAGCGCGTGCGAAACTCCCAAGAGCACTTAATGATATAGGGGCCACGGTCGAAGGGCTCCCATGGAGTCGGCGGCAGAGGCGGCAGCCTTTGAATACAAATAGACACGAATCCCAGGTTTCCCCATTTGTTCCATATTCTCTGGGATTTCGTCTTCCCCCCAACTTGCCAGATTTTCGTGCATTTTCCTGGGAGTCGACGATTCATTGTATCTGTGTGTCCCCCTCCTGGGAAGGGGCACCAGCGCCCACCGCTGGGGTGGCAAGGCCGAGGTCAGCGGCACGCAGCAGAGACCCCACGGCGCCCCCGGAGAGGAGGCGGAGGCTCCTCGAAGACTCAGGCAGACAAGTTCCTCGACGATCTGCTTATGCAGTGGCTCGTTCCCCTTCCCCCCCCCTTTCTAAAAGGGCCTAGGGACACACAAACAACTGCACACAAATCCCAGTATTCCCCATATGTTCCCACATTTGGGAGGTCTTCGTCTTCCACCCCACTCCTCATATTTTCCTATTTTCCTGAGAGTCGACGGATAATTGTGCCTGTGTGTTTTTACCTCCTGACTTTCCCTGTCCCGATCCCCGCTTTCCCAATCTCCACCCTTGCCCAATCCCCCCCCCTTGTCAGTCGAAACGACCCGAGCCCGTGGCACAGCTGCAGGATCTGCACGTCGGTCGTCGTCGTCCGTCGTCGTCGTGGTCCGTCGTCCATCGTGCGTCGTCCGTCGTCATCCGTCGTCCGTCGTCGTCGGTCGTCGTCCGTCGTTAGTCGTCCGTCGTCCGTCGATAGTCGTCCGTCGTCGATCGTCATCGTCGTCGTCCGTCGCCGCCGCCAACGCCGTCGTCGTCGTCATCGTCGTCGTCGTTGTCCTCCGTAGTCGTCCATCGTCGTCCGTCGTCGTTGTCGTCGTCGTCGTTGTCGTCGTCGTCGTCGTCGTCGTCGTCGTCCGTCGTCGTCGTCGTCGTCGTCGTCCGTCGTCCGTCGTCCGTCGTCCGTCGTCAGTCGTCGTCGTCCGCCGTCGATCGTCCTCCGCGGTCGTCCGTCGTCCGTCGTCGTCAGATGCCTTCCGTCTCCAATAGCCAATCGTCCGTCGTCCGTCGCCCGTCGTCCGTCGTCCGTCGTCTGTCATCCGTCGTCCGTCGTCCGTCGTCCGTCCTCGTCGTCGTCCTCTGCCGCCGCCGTCCGTCGTCGTCGTCGTCGTCGTCGTCGTCCGCCGTCGATCGTCCTCCGCGGTCGTCCGTCGTCCGTCGTCGTCAATTGCCTTCCGTCTCCAATAGCCAATCGTCCGTCGTCCGTCGCCCGTGGTCCGTCGTCCATCGTCTCTCATCCGTCGTCCGTCGTCCATCGTCCGTCCTCGTCGTCGTCCTCCGCCGCCGCCGTCGTAGTCGTCCGTCGTCGGTCCTTAGTCGTCGGTCGTCGGTCGTTGCCCGTCGGTCGTCCGTCGTCGATCGTCAGCCGTCGGTCGTCGGTCTGCCGTCGCCCGTCGGTCGTCGATCGGCCGTCGGACGTCGTCGTCGTCGATGTCGTCGTCGCTGCCGCCGTACCCGCCGTCGTCGTCGTCGTCGTCGTCGTCGTCGTCGTCGTCGTCGTCGTCATCGCCGTCGTGATCATCGTCGTCGGTCGTCGTCGTCGTCGTCGTCGGTCGTCGCTGGTCGTCGCCGTCGTCGGTCGTCGTCGTCCATCGTCGCTGTCGGTCGTCGTCGGCGGTCGTCAGTCATCGGCCGTCGGGCGTCGGTCCCTGGTCGTCCGTCGATCGTCATCGTCGTCGTCGTCGTCGTCGTCGCCGCTTCGCCGCCGACACCGTCGTGGTCGACGTGATGGTCACGGTCGTCGTCGTCTACGTCGTCGTCGTCCGTCGTCCGTCGTCGTCGTCGTCGTCGTCGTCGACGTCATCGTCGTCGTCGTCGTCGTCGTCGGTCACACGGTCGTCGGTCGTCGTCGCCGCGTCGCCATCATCGTCGCCGTCGCCGTCGCCGTCGTCGTTGATGGAGCTCGATCTTCGTAGTCGCCACCGCTCCTCCAGGTTTGGCCGATGTGGAGGCCCTGGAAAGAAACATGTTGACGCCTCACTCTGACTCGTGGATCTAATGACCCGGGTCAATCCAAACCGGGGTCAGTCAGGCGTTGCAAGATCCCGCAAGATGCTGCAGGACCCTGCGGCATCCTGCACCCCAACCCGGGTCAATGCGACAATGCGACCCTGGTCCTGCGGGATTATGCAAGATCCAGCGCTCTGACTGACCCCCGTTTGCATTGAACCCCGTCTCTTGAGCCCCGGCTGACTTCCGCGGACCCGCCGCCGGCTCCGTTCTGCTGGCTTCTGCTGGCCTTCCGCCCGAGACGAGATGCGCCGAAGACGAGATGAACCGAAGGCGAGATCCGCTGAGGCCCTTCCTAGATCGCGCCAGGTATTCCCTGCAGGTTCATGGGCTGCCTTTTCGGACCGCTCTTGGGGCCTTCGGGAGTGGGGGCTACCCCTCTCCTGGAGCTGGGCTTGTCCGCCCACAGTATTGGAGCACGGTGTGAAGATTGTTCCAGAGTCAATTTCCGGCAGGACGGTTGCAGAACCGCTGCAGCCAGGGCGGGTGGATGCAGGCGGCGGCGGCAGCAGCCGCATCTCCCCTGCGCAGCCGCTCCCCTCGGAGTCCTCACAAGAGGCCGCGCATGCAGGAGCGTACACTTGATGGGCCTGTTTTCCACCACCACCACCAGAAGTTGGAGGAGGAGGAGGAGGAGGGGGACCCCCTCCCCCTCCTACCTATGGTGGTGGTGGAAAACAAGCCCACTAACACTCCTGCGCCGAGCTCGGGAAGACGACCACTGCGGGGCTCACGCGCACCCCTGGAGAAGGCTCGGGCGAGGATGCCGGGGCCCGCCCAACGCCGACGCGTCGGCCGGCGCGGCGCGCCCGTCTCTGCGTTGCGGAGGGGCGGCTGCGCTCCGTGCTGCACGTGTTTTTGTCCGCCATGTCTTAAGTCGGGCGTGTCGCCCTACAGGCGGAGTTTAGGCGAAAAATGGAAAATGCCAAAGAATACGCAACAGCAATGAAACATGATATAAAAAATCGTCCCCAGACTAACTATGTTTTGACTACTTTTGATCATTTCCCCTGCAGAGGGACAGGCCCGACTCAAGACGTGTCAGTGGCCTCTCAATCTTTGAGCCTGTGGGTTGGTGGGCGGAGCAAACCCAGAGAACCCCCTGCGGTCCACGCTGGTCGCCATGTTGTACATGCTCATCGACTCCACGCCTCCAGCGAGCCCCACGTCGATCACGCCCGCCTGGCAAACAGGAAAGAGGGAGGAGGAGGCGGAGGGGGAGGGGGAGGAGGAGGAGGAGGAAGAGGAGGAGGAGGAGGAGGAGGAGGAGGAGGACGGGAGGAGGAGAAGGAGGAGGAGGAGGAGGAGGCGGAGGAGGAGGCGAAGGAGGAGGCAGAGGAGGAGGAGGCCGAGGAGGAGGCGGAGGAGGAGGCGGAGGGAGCGCCACAGCCTCACGCTTAGGTTGGTCGAACGCGAAAAGCAGGAGGAGGAGGAGGAGGAGCCGCCCAGGCCCGCCCACAATTCACACACCGATGTGCAGCCTGCCCCATACACCTCCATCCTCCCACGACCTCCTCGAACAGCGAACACGGAGCTGGGGATCAGAAGCAGGAGGGCTCATGCTGCTCCCAACGCTTCTCCCCCGTCTTACCCTTCATCGTCCTTAAGTTGGCCCTCATTCCCATCCTCGTCCTTGTCGTCGCCCTCCTGGCCCCATGAGGGCTCTTTAAGAGCGTCCGCAAAACCAGCAGCAGCAGCAGCAGCAGCAGCAGCAGCAGCAGAGGCAATAACAGAGCCAGCAGCAGCTGCAAGCAGCAGGCGTCCCCTCCACATCCTTCTGGCACGTAAAACGTCAACCCGATCCTCAAACCTCGAGGCTCGAGGTCGATCCCCGAGCTTCCCTGGCCTTGATGCTGGCAGCGATGTTGGCGACAGCCTGCAGGCCGCTGCTGCACTGACGGTTCACGGTGCTCAGCGGGGCCTCGTAGCCGATGCCTGCCGGCGACGGAGAATACAACCCAGACATGCGACGTCGCCAGAAGTCCCGACCCTTTCCCCGGGACCGGATTTTCGTCCCGACAAGTTGTTTGACGGCCCCGGGGCCCAGCGAGGGCCCCTGGGGGCCGAAAACTGAAAAAAACGCCCGTCCTTATTTTTTCACGACGCCAGCACGAGAGGCGAGAACGAGAGGCGGCACGTCGTGCCGTGAGCGGGCGGAAAGAGGCGCGTCCGTGGACGAGTGACTCCCAAACAGGCCTGCTTCTAGCGGCTTCTGGGGCTCGGCAGGAGGCCTCCCAAACGATCCTGGAGGCACCCCGAGCGGCCAGGTCGGTCCTCCGGGGCCCAGAGGGGATACGGCGGAATCGTGCCGTGACGTCACGACTCGCGCGTGAGTTTCCGACACCGCCTGGATCGATCGGCCTCGAGCGATCCCGCCCTCTCGATGATTCGTACAGATCGATCGATCTCCTGCCGATTCCAGGCCACCGTCGGCGTTCAACTGTGAACGCCCATGCTGGGGTCGTCGCCGCGTCGACGCGGCACGAAGCTGCCGTAATGAGCGGAAGCCCCATCGGCAAGGTCGGGGAGCAGCGCGCCCGTGGGCAGGCGTTACTGCTGCCAGAGCCTTGCCGTTAACGGGCCTGCAGTAAGACAGGACTCCCGGGTGGGGCCGGAGCGGTTGGGGTCAGAAGATCGCGCCGCATTGCCGATGGATCGGCGACTCGGCGCCATCCGATTTTCTCCATCCCGACGTCGCAGATGCGCCGATGCGGTGCGATCCTCCAACACCATCTCTTCTCCGGCCCCATCTGGGAGGCCGCCCAATAGGGATCGAGGCCCCTGTGTGGGGGGGGCAGCTGCTCCCAGACTCAACCACGACCCTGGCCCGAGTAAGAGCCTAGCGAAAGACCAAACTAACCTGAAGTCCCTTCGCATTCCAGTCTCGACCGTACTCTGCTCGGCAGCCCGTACCTGTCCTGCTTGGCACCTGACTGGGCGTCTCTAGGGGTGGTCGTGGGTGGGCGTCTGCGTCTTGGCGGCTCGAATAGACGCGGCGCTGGCACAAAGGTGAGCCGACCTACTCGGGCAGTCGACCAGGTCTTGATGCAGTGTGAGGGGGCGCGTAGAGGAGCCAAAGCAAGGAGAGGGGGGGAGGTTGACTATGATGCCGACGACAACGACAGCGAGGACAGAGGTAGGGAGAGGGACGAGAGTGAGGACAACGGCGGAGACGACGACGAGGACAAGACGCGGGGATGAGAAAGAGGAGCAGGAGGAGGAAGGAAGGTGAAGGAGGAGTGGGGGCACCTAGGAGGAGCAGGA
Source organism: Prorocentrum cordatum (assembly GCA_963575745.1). Classification (NCBI taxonomy): domain Eukaryota; class Dinophyceae; order Prorocentrales; family Prorocentraceae; genus Prorocentrum; species Prorocentrum cordatum. The sequence continues at coordinate 202,721 of CAUYUJ010017225.1, forward strand.
GACGAGGATGGAGAAGAGAAGAGTGAGGAAGGAGAGAAAAAACGAGGGAAGGGCCAGGAGGAGGAGGAGGAGGAGGAGGGCCTCCTTTCCCTCCCATCGCCCCATCTTTCCTCCTGCGCTCCCTCGTTCCCTCTTCTCCCAATCTCTCCTTGCCGCATTTCCGCTCCACCCCTCCTTCCCTCCACTCCATCTCTTCCTGGAGCCCCCAAGGTCCCCGTGGGAACCTAGACGAACCGCCTGGAAGACCCCACAGGGGACCCAAACCACAGAAGAGCCCTTCCCCTTCTCAAGCTCTGCCCCCTCCTCGTTCCCCCTCTCCTCCTTCACCGCCTTAACCTCCTTCCTCCTCCCTATTCCTCCCTCCTCATCATCCTCCTCCTCCCCCTCCTCTTCCCTCCCTCCCTCCCTCCCCTCCTCATCCTCCTCCTCATCCTCCTCCCCCTCCTCCTCTCCCCCCCTCCCTCCCTCCCTCCTCCCTCCCTCCCTCCCTCCCTCCTCCCTCCTCCCTCCCTCCCTCCCTCCCCCCCCCTCCTCCTCCTCCTCTCTCCTCCTCCTCCTCCTCCTCCTCCTCCTCCTCCTCCTCCTCCTCCTCCTCCTCCTTCTCTTCCTCCTCCTTCTTCTCCTCCTCCTCCTCCTCCTCCTCCTCCTCCTCTTCCTCCTCCTCCGCCTCGTCAGCTTCATCCTTCCCCTGTTATCATCCTTGTCCGCAGCAGCAGCCTCATCAGCAGAAGCAGCATCATGATCATCAGCATCATCATCATCATGAACATCAGCATCATCATCATACCATCATCAGCATCATCATCACCATCACCATCACCATCATCAGCATCATCAGCATCACCAGCATCAGAAACATCACCATCATCATCATCGTCACCATCATCACATCATCATCGTAATCAACATCATCACCACCACCATCATCATCATCAGCATCACCACCACCATCATCATCATCATCACAATTCATTACCATCATCATCATCATCCTTAACATCCTCATTATGAACATCATCAGCAGCAGCATCACCATCATCTACGCATCATCACCATTATCATCACCACCATCATCATCACAGGCATCATCACCATCATCACCCCATCACCATCATCATCATCAGCAGCAGCAGCAGCAGCATACGAAGCAGCAGCATCAGCAACATAATCATATACTCAACATACAAAGTATCATCATCATCAGCAGCAGAAGCAGCACCATTATCAGCAGCATCAGAAGCACCAGCATCGTCATCATCGTCATCAGCACCATCATCATCATCATCATCAGGAGCATCATAATCATCATCAACATCATCCTAATCGTCGTCATCATCAGCATCATCATCGGTAGCATCAGCATCATCATCAGCCTCAGCTGCTGCATCAACACAATCATTATCCGAATCGCCAGCATCACCATCATCGGCAGCAGCGTATCGTCAGAATCAAATTAATCATCATAGTTATAACCATCACGACCACAATCACCATGACCATCCGCGGCATCAACATTATCATCATCATCGGCATCATCATCAGCATCGCCATCAATCTCGTGAGTGGCATCAACATCACAATCATCATCAAAATCATCATCATTATCATCAACAACATCATCATCCCCATCATCACCATCGACCACAACATCGTATCCGTCAGCCCCAATATCAGCATCATCAACATCATCATCATCTTCATCCTCATCGACTGCATCAGCGTTGCCAACCGTATCACGATACACATCATCAATGACGACAACATCATCCTCACCTCATCAGCAGCAGCATAATACTAATCAACGTCATCATCACCATCACCATCAACATCAACATCACCATCGACGTCGTCGTCATCGCCGCCGTCGTCGTCACTGCAATCATTGTCGTCGTTATCCGCACCATCATCATCATCATCATCATCATCATCATCATCATCATCATCGTCATCGTCATCGTCATCGTCATCATCATCGTCATCAGCAGCAGCAGCATCGTCAAACTAATCATCAACAAGAACACAATCGCCGCCACCATCATCACCATAATCAACATGATTGATTAAAGTAATCGTCATAAGCAACGTGGTCGTCATCGTCACCGTCATCGTCGTCGCTATCGGCATCATCAACATCATCACCATCCTCAGCAATAGCATCGTAATCATCATTTTCATCATCATCAGCGTAACGATCATCAGCGCAACCAGCCTCACCATCATCATTCGATTAGTAGTCCGCTGCATCATCACCAATCTCTATCATTACCATCATGTTCACCATGATCATCATGACCATAAGCATCATGGTTCGTTCATGCTATCAGCAGCGCAATCAAAATCACCACCATCATCCGCAGCAGCATTAGTGTCAGCATGAACATCAGCATCAGCATCTGCCTCAGCATCAGCACCAGCCTCGTCATCATCATCATCATCATCATCATCATCATCATCATCATCATCATCATCATCCTCATAATCATCATCATCATCATCAGCATCCCCATCATCTTCAGCATCATCAGCATGAACATCATTATATTCTTTATCACCAACATCACATTCATCATCATCACCGTTTCCATCATCATCATAATCATCATCAGCAGCATCATCATCTTTAACAACATCATCATCATCATCATCAGAGCTAATCACCATCATCAGCAGCATCACCATCAACATAATCATCATCACATTAATCAGAATCGCTACCATCACGAGTAACATCATGCACATTGCTATCGCGTTCATCACCACCGCTGGGCCAGCGCGACCCCCGCCCAGCGCCCTGCATGCCTCCCATAAACTGCGCCATGCGGGAGGTCACCGCACCTGGGACGCAACGGCATTGAGGAGGGAGGACAAGGACGAGGCAGGATCAAGCATCGAAGATCGAATAGCAAACACAAAAGATGTTGAACGTCTGAGACCGTGGGCCTACCCCTGTGGACCTCAGGGGAGGCAGAACATGCAGTAAGAGATGAGGGCGGTACTTGACAGCCAAATGCGCGCGGCAACTAATCAACTCTGACAGTAATGGGAAAGGCACCGGGTGTGCGCGGCACTTAAGCAACTCTCGCAGTACCCATATGTTGCCCTCCTCATTTTAATTCAGTATCTCGCTGCGCCTTTCGCGTCTCGATGCCATCGGGAAGGACGTAGGAGGAGGAAAATGATAAGAATAATAAGAATACTGCAAATAAGAAGAAGAAGAAGAAGAAGAAGAAGAAGAGGGACATGCAACGGACGCACAAGAGGGATGATAATGAGGAAGAGGCAAGAAGGACAAGGATGAGGTCGATGAAGAGAAGAGGTCCAGGGAAGAGGATTAGCAGGAGGACTAAAAAACAAGGAACGGAGGAGGCCAGAGCGAAGTAGAAGGGGGAACCCTCCAGCCTTGCCAAACCTCCCCCCCTGCCAGCCCGCGCTGGCAGCGTCCTGCGCCCGGCTGGGACACGTTGCCAATCTGGATGTCGCCGATCGCCTTCGGGTCCACCTGGCGGGCCCCTCGCGAAAGTGGGGGAGGAAGACCAGCTACAGGAGCGTGTGCATTGCCTGACCGACCTTCCAGCCGATGCAGTCATACACGCAATGGATGCTAAGCACCTGTTCCCCGCGCTCCATCAGGCTGATGCCGAACGCCGCGTCGGGAGACATCTGCGAGAGCACGGGAACACCAGAGGCCGGAAGGATCTGGCAGGATCTGGTAGCACCAGGTACTTACACGCATCCCCTACGCCTGATGCGTCACACGAGGCCACTTCGCGACGGTGGGTGGACTAAAAGTGTCCACACGTGTCTAGCCAAGACCTTGAGTCAGCAAAGCACGTCGGACCACAATGTACACCTCCCTTCCCCTAATTGGGGGGAGAGGTGCGAAGCAAGGGCATTTCGCAGTTGTGGTTGTCATCATGTTGCATCGCCTTACCGCCACGAATTTGGACACTTTCTGTCCGGGCACCAGAGCGCGCGGGCTGGGCAAGTTCCGCCCCTCCAGCTGCACCCTGGTGCGCCGAAGAGGGGCAGGAATGGGGGGGGGGCCGTACGCATCATGGCCCGATTCCATCAGCGCAGGCGCCTCCTCCTCCTCCTCCTCCTCCTCCTCCTCCTCCTCCTCCTCCTCCTCCTCCCCCTCCTCCCCCTAGGACGATTGGGGGGCCAGGGGACGCGTCGAAGGAAGAAGAGGGGGCCATGCAACCTGGAAGATATGCCATGAGCCTGGCCATGCTATTCACACCCCTCGCCGTCACCCACCCAACCACCCCGCTCGTGGACGCCCCCGATGCACCTGCCGTGCCCATCGTGGGGGAAAGATCGGTGAGCACGCCATCCTCACGTGGCGCAGGAGGATCTGCACTGGTCCTGGGCCCAGGATTGGTCAAGGTCGGCGTGCCGTATAGTTGGCATCTTCCGAGCAGGGGGGGGGGACAAGAGCCAGGAAGGAGGGAAGATCGAAATGCCGTGTGTACGTGTTTGACCCCTTTGGAGCCTCCTGATGCTTCCACCGTCTCCAGAGGCCTCTGCGAGCCTCCAGGGACCTCTGGAACCTCTGGGGGGCGTTTTCTCCACACCTCTGCCTCTGGGGGCCGCTCCCCCTCCTCCACCCCCAGGAGAGCGTTTCTGTATGTTCGGCGATGACGGGCGTCATGGGGGGGGGGCCAGGGGGGGGTATGACGTAACGCCCGCCCCCCCCGCCGTGTGGCTCCGGCACCACAGCCGCGCCCGCGCGCACGACGCGACGAGCGACGAGCGACGAGCGACGACGACGACGACGACGACGACGACGACGACGACGCGAGCAGCCTGTAGGTGGCGATCTGCCCCCCTGCGCCTGTGTACACCACAACGCTCGCGTGCACCACAGCGCGCGTGTACACCACAGCGCCTGCGTACATCGCAAGAACCGTGTGCAACGCAGCGCCTGTGTACACTGCCGTGCTTGCGTACACTGCAGCGCCGGTGTACATGTGCACACCAGAGGCAACCATGTGCAACACAGCGCCTGTGTAATCCACAATGCTTGCGTGCACCGCGGCGCCTGTGCACGCCACAGCGCCTGTCTACACCACAGCATCCGCGTGCAACGCAGCGCCATTGTACACCACAGTGCCTGCGTGCATAGGACAGGTAGAAGAAGCCTGTACGTGAGGGTCTGCTGCGGAAGCGCCATGCCAGGAAAGTGCTGATAATCGAATGCGACGTTGTTCCCTCTTCCCTTCTCCTCCACTTCCACCTCCTCCTCCTCCTCCTCCTCCTTTTTCTCTTCTTCCTCCTCCTCCTCCTCGTCCTCCTCCTCCTCCTCCTCCTTACCCCGCGCTACAGCACACGTGCGCAACTCAGCGTGCACAGCAGAATGGTCTATTGAATCGGCCCACTTGGTTCTCGGACGGCCAATCTAGCTGGAGTTTCCTGGACGCGGATGGGAGGAATTACGGTGATGCGGGCGAACTCGGAAGGACTCGTAGATTCCCCTGGCGTTCCCTTGTCCACAATAGGGATGATGTTCTGGTGTGTTCGGTGGAATCCACAAACGCTCCATTTTGTCATAACGATTCCTTCTAACATTCTACATACAACAGTGGTGCTGTGTTGCACACGGTTGCGGTGGTGCACCCAAGCGCTGTGGTGTATACAAGCACTGCAATGCACGCAGGCATTGTGGTGAACACTGCTGTGTTGCACACGGCTGATGTGATGTACGCAGGCGCTGTGGTGTACACAAGAGCTGTTGTGCCCGCGCGCGCGGTGACACAAACTGACGCTGTGTTGCACGCGGCTGCTGTGGTGTACATAGGCGGTGTGGTGTACACAGGCGCTGTGGTGCACGAGGACACTGAGGTGTACACAGGCGTTGTAGTGCAAATCGCCACCTACATGCTGGTGCCACCCGTCCTATGGCATTCCTAAGCATTCCCAGGCGCCGCCGGCGCGAAGCGTGACGTCATCGACCCTCTCCACCACCCCCAAATGATTGCCGTCATCGGCCCGGAATAAAAAAACTGGCTCCAGCCGCGTCCGCGCGCACGACGACGATGAGCGACGAGCGACGACCCACGAGCCACGAGCCACGAGCGACGACGACGACGACGACGTCGACGAAGACGTCGACGACTGCGGACCAGACTCCTATGTGGATTCCTGCACGGACACCTGCGCGGATCCCAATACGCACGGCGGCAGTGCCCGGAGCGCACTGGGGGGGAAGCGTTACGTCATAGGGGGGGGGCCGGGGCCATGACGCCCGTCATGCCCCAAGCAATAGAGAATAAAGGAATGGTCTCAAAAATAAGCAAAAAACACAACGAGAAGCGGGTCCTTTAGCATCGAATCGGGAAATCGGATGGGATCGGAATGTGCGGTGAATCGGTCCGCATCCGTCTGGAGTCGGAACCGAATCATATCCGCCGCGCACAGGCGTACAACGACGCCATGCGAGCATCTGACCTCATCGGATCGTCGGAATCCGGGAAGCAAATAATCGAATCGGATCGGGAGGGTCGAAATTGATGCCGAATCGGATCGATCGAATCATGACCCCGGGGGATAGAGCGAGAGAGGAGGGCGACGACATGAGAAAGGGGAGGGGGCGTAGAGCGGGGGCGAGGATGGCGGGGAGAGGAGGGGAGGAGGTGAGAGGTGGCGGAGGAGAGATGGGGAGAAGAGAAGAGAAAGAAGGGCAGCCCGTCCTCATCCTCCTCCATTACCCACTCGCTCTCCCCTACAGTTGCTTCCTCCTCCATCTCCTCCTCCTCCTCTTCCTCCTCCTCCCCCGTCCCCCCCCTTCCTCCTCCTCCTCCTCCACCTCCTCCTCCTCCTCCTCCTGGTCCTCCTCCTCCTCCACATCCTCCTCGTCCTTTTAGCCCCGCATTTCTGAAATCAGCTGGCGCGGCCGCCCCAAGGGGGTCCAACGCCGACCCAAGAAGTCCGCGCAGAGCGCCGAAAAATGTCGAGTCGTCGATGCCCCTCTCCTTCGAGATGCCTGCCGCCGCCCCGCCGCTCTCCCGCACCCCTCCTGCGCGCTGCCAGCGCACCTGGCTGCCGGGCGCCCGCTTCGGTTGCGCCGTCTGCTCTAGGTATGACGTGCCAGGGGGAACCAGTCGGGGATCTCCTGACCTGGGCCAATCCCGACCCAGGTCAGCCAGGCCTTGAAGGATCTCGCAAGATCCTGCGCCCAAGTCCGGGTCAAAGCTCCAGCCCCAGGGCTCTCGAACGAGAAGTGGGGACTGGCCTGCAAGGGGGGGGAGGAGGGAGGAGGGAGGAGGGAGGAGGGAGGGAGGAGGGAGGAAGGGGGAGGAGGAGGAGGAGGAGAGGAGGAGGAGGAGGAGGAGGACGGAGGAATAGACGAGAGACGAGGAGGAGGAGGAGGAGGAGGGAGGAGGGGAAGGAGGAGGAGGAGGAGGAGGAGGAGGAGGAGGAGGAGGAGGAGGAGGGGGAGGAGGAGGGGGAAGAGGAGGAGGAGGAGGAGGAGGAGGAGGAGGAATGGGAGGGGGCGGAGAAGGAGGAGGGGAGGAGGAGGAGGAGGAAGAGGGAGGAGGAGGGGGAGGAGGAAGAGAGGAGGAGAGGGGGAGGGAGGAAGGGAGAGGAGGAGGAGGAAGAAGATGAGGAGGATGAGGTGGAGGAGGAGGAGAGGAGGGGGAGGCGGAGGAGGGGGAGAGGAGGATGAGGGCGGAGGGCGGAGAGCGGAGGGACGGAGGAGGGAGGATGGAGGAGGGAGGAGGAGGGAGGAGGGGGAGGAGGAGGAAAGGGGGGGCGGGGAGGAAAGAGAAGGAGAAGGAGAAGTAGGAGGAGTAGGAGGAGGAGGAGGAGGATGATGGAGGAGGGGAGGGAGGAGAGGGAGGGAGGGAGGAGGGAGGGGGGAGGAGGAGCGAGGAGGGAGGAGGAGGAGGAGGAGGAGGAGGAGAAGGGGAGGAGTGGAGGAGGAGAGGAGGAGGAGGAGGAGGAGGATGAGGAATGGGAAGGGTGCGGAGGAGGAGGAGGAGGAGGAGGAGGAGGAGGAGAGGAGGAGGAGGAGGAGGAGGAGGACGAGAGGAGGAGGAGGAGGAGGAGGACGAGGAGGAGGAGGAGGAGGGCGGAATTCCCGAATTTCCGCTCCAGCCGCGGTGGCTGTTGTCGGAGGCGGGTCCGCGTTGCGCGCGGGCCGCCTCCGCTCCGAGGGCCGCGTCCCAGAGGGTCGCCCCCTCTCCCTGCGCGTCCTGCGGAGGCACAGGAAGCCGCGGTGGAGGGCGGCCGCGGGCCGCCGCCGCTCAGACGGCCGCGTCCCTGGGGACCGCCCTCCCTCCATGCACATCTGGCGGAGGCGCAAGGAACCGTGCTGAAGGCCTCGTCGGTGTCCTCGTTCCACCTCCGAATCCTCAGCACCCCGCGACGGACCCCCACGGCAGCTGCCGCGGCCATCCGAAGCGACATGTTTTCCAAGGAGGGCGGCAACACCAAACAAGTTGTCGTTCTGCTGCACGTTGATGCCGTGGTACTGGGCCTGCGTTAGGTTCTCGATGAGAGCGGTCTGCTTCGGAGGGCGCCGTTCTGCACGCTGCACTCCACCGACCCACCCCCCTGGCTGACGCAGGGAGTGGCCGTCCTCCCCCCCGGCCCCGTTGCTCACAACGGCTTGACTTTTGGGGGTGGATATCGTAGTCACTGCCATGTCCGCAAAACTGTGGCGGTGTTGTGCCTCGCACATCGAAGTCTTTTGTTGGGGCATCCTGGCAGAAGGCTGGCGACGTGCCAAACAGGTCGGTACTCACATCCAACCTCGTGTGAGGCGGTGTGGTGCGTGCCTGTTGGTCATCTTCCAAACGGCTGTTGTCCTCGTCGTGCTGGCTGCGGCTGGGTGACTGGCGTAAGTCTCGGCAAAACGTGGGCGACGGATCGCCCAGCAGGTCGGTACTCACAACTGCCCTCTGCAGAGGGGGTATGGTGCGTGCCTGCTAGCTGTTTTCCGAGCCGCTGACATGTCCTCGTTCACCTTCTTCCTTTCCCGCCTCGTTGAGCCAGTGGCGTAGCTTGTACTTGCTGCCGTTGTATCCTGGACGTTTCTTGCACTGTTTCTTCATTTTGTCCGAGTTATATTCCGTCGAAGTGGCTCCACATAGCCTGCGCAACTATATGGCTTCCGTCCTGAAAAGTATGAACGGGTGGCTTGGGTGTGCTGCTGCGTCGTGTTGCGTGGCTTCTGCGCCGTGTTTTGGTGGTTCTTTGCATCCCTCGTTGAACAAATCCTTCACGGAGGAGGGCGGAGGAGGAGGAGGAGGAGGAGGAGGAGGAGGAGGAGGACGAGGAGGAGGAAGAGGAGGCGAGGCGAGGCGAGCGCGCGAGTTCGGTCCGGCGGGACCGGCCCTGATGGGGCGGCGCGGGGGGGCCGGAGCCCAGAGGAGACGCGTTGGGGGCAGGAGACGGAGCCGGAGCCGGAGTCGGAGAGATGGACGGGAGGCGGAGTCGGAAAGGTGTGAACAGGAGTCGGAGAAACGACCAGAGTGGGCAGAACACGCAACGCTGGAGTCGGGGAGTTGGTAACGAAGGAGGAGGAGGAAGGAAGGAACGCCAGTAGAAGGTGAGTCCAAGTCGCCCGAACCCACTCTACATCGAATAAAAAGTTCAAAACTCGAGGGCCCCAGATCGGTTTCAGCCAGGACCCAGGACTCTCAGCCGCTATCTAGGCGGCAGCCCACTCCTCAACCTCTCGAGGCGGGTCTTCTGAGCGCTGAGAGTCTTGGGGACCTCCGAAGGTCCCTGACAAGGGGCCTTGAGACCAAGCACCCTCCCCGACTCCCCAGCGAAGCACGCACACCGCTCACAGAAGACGTACACACCCACCTCGGCCATCCGATGGCCGAGGTCGCGGAAAAGGGCCAAATCGGCTTGGCGCCGCTCCCCAGAGCTCGGCGCCTACGTGGGGCACGTCTCAAGGACCCTTGCCGCCGCCTCCAAGGCGACGAGGGCCGCATCGGAGGTCGGCCTCCAATCGGAGCGGCGCGCGAAAGCACGGGCGGCCTGGCAGCGCTGCACCTCGGTCGGCGCGCAGCGCGCCGAGCAGGACCTGAGGGCGCGGAGACCAGCCGCAGTCCTGGTAGAGACACCACGCCGCTTGCATCTCCATTCCTGGGCGGCGTCGCTCCTATGCACGCTGTGGCACGAGAGGGGCTCACCAGGCTCTAAAATTTCAACAGGGGTCGGGCGGGGGCCGGGCCTCGGACGAGAACGAGCAGCCCCCTCCGACGACGACGACGACGTCCCAAGCCCCAGATCAATGGCCCGACCCCCAGCCCAAGCCAGATATTTGGCGAACTCCTGGCACTCCTTGAGCGCCATTCGAAACAGATCAGCCATGCCCTGCCCAACCATCTGGCTGGCAGCACCAGCCTTGGCGAAGAAATCAGCCCAGGCATTTCCCAGAACATGCAAAAACGGCGGGCCAGAGGCCCCTATGGGCAGGACACCAGTGAGTGGTGGGCGGGACCCCTCCGCGACGCACGACCGCCGCACGAATCTGCCGCCGCACAGCAGCATGCGCAGCCCCTGGACCTTCAGACTCCGCACTCCACTCCTGAGCTTCATTGGCCAGGCCCAAAAGATCAGTGACGACGACCTGCAGCGACGGGATTTTTTCCACCGCCCGCAAATAGGCCACCCGCCCGGCCTCGCCAACCGTCTGACTGGCGCCTCCGAGCCTGCCATAGCACGCTCTTAGTGGCGTGCCCGACGCGCTCAGCTGGACAACGCCCCAGCCGCAAGCCCTGATCTCTGGTTGAGACGACCACGTGTCCGACCCGTCCGTGAACGCAGCATTGGACCACTGCGAGGGATCAGATTCCCAATCCCCCCACCAGAAAATCGGCGGGCCACGCGGAGGGTCAGGAGGTTTCATCGGGAGCAACGGGGGCCCAACCGACAACTCAAAACTCCCAGGGTCCAGAGCGGCACCTCGGCGCCCAACTGGCCCCTGGTCCAGAAACCTACCACGAGTTTTGGCCAGGGGCTCAGAAATCGGAACTTCTTCTTCAAATTCCAACAGCTGCTCACGCAGCACAGACCATTCGAGCAACAGGTGACCGCACGTCTCTCTGTCCGCTCCGCAGCCCCGACACTTAGGATCGGGGGCGAGCCCTTTATCATGCAGCTTGGCCTGGGGCCACCAGGAGTCAGACCAGAGGGGCCGAAGGATTCCAGCCGACCTGGGGTTTTTGAGCACGGCCCACTTGGACCCAGCACAGGCGCGGATCCCACGGGGCCACAACTCGGCATCCACGGGAAAGCCAGGAAAATGAGCCTGGATGCGACGCATCTGCCAGCGCTGGATGCCAGCACGTAGCAACTTGATTAAATGCTGCGGATCAATATGTAGCAAAGAGTACACCATTCCCTGATCGGAACGGATAAGCACAGACGACTCCATGCACCAGTCAACGCGAAGGAGAGACAAAGCCACCACCGAAAGCGGGCCCGAGGCATGGAGCCAGGAGAATTTCTGACCCCGCTTTTCGGCCAGGGCCCTCCAGGCCCTCTCGAGAGTACCCAGGGACACAGTCTGCATCCAAACAACCTGGGCGTAGTGTTTGACTGGAGCAATCGTGGCTTCAAAAATCGGGTCACACCACGGATCCGACTGAGACGCCAAGTAGACCGTAAGGGACCCCCCACGACCCTTGGCACCAACCAAAGCCCCCGCAGCAGCTCTCAACTTCCGAAGTTCGGCATCCGTGGCCACAGAAACTGCACTGCAATGACTGGCACCTGGAAGCAGGCCAGTGCGCCACAGGACGGACACACGAGTCCCCGCCGCCTTCTGCAGAGGGTAAGCACGCTTCATCCGGCGACCTAGCTTACAGATTCTCTGCCGGGTGAGCGGCCGCCTGCGCTCACGCCCGGAGAGCTCGTGACCAAGGTTACGCATGTTACGCTTGGCTTCCAGCCGAACCGCTCGGGCCCAGGGTTTCGAGGCCCGCAGGACCTTACGATTGGCCACCACGTAGCCAGACTTCCCCGAGGCCGAGGCCTGGAGAACGATCCCGAGAGGTTTTACATCAGCTTTAAAGTTGGCCAGCGCAGTAACAAGTTTAGAGATCCCACCCGCATCCTCCCAAACCCACTGAATCGTGAGGTCATCGACCAAAGCACGCGGCACGACGCCACTCGCTCGGACACGCCGCACAGAGCGCAGGGCGAGGAGAGCGAGGAGGGAGGTGGAGTGGGCACAGCCTGCAAGCATGCCCTGCCAGGATACAAAGGCCTCCGAATAGGAGGTGAAGGCCTTCAGTACCCTCGGCTGGCGATGGTATTCGATCACCATCCAGGCCAGCCGAAGAGGAAAACCATGGTGGCGGGCTTCACAGATCAGCTCGCCAGGGCCGACGGACTCGTAGGCCTTCCACGCGTCCGCCGCCGCCGTCGCCGCGCGCCAGCCAAGCAGCGACGCGACCTCCACCATCAGGTTATGCTCGAACGCCGCCGCCGACGAAGTGCGACCAACGCTCCAGCTCCCCAAACATCACGAAGGTCTGTCTGAGCAACCCACTGCCGACTGATGAAGCTGCGGGCCTTAGCCCAAACGCGAAGCAGCGTCTGGACCAAGGCAATGAGACGAGACCCGCCTCCTTCCTTCGGCAGCCTGACAAGCGTGGTGAATATGCGATTGTCTGGCCAGAAGCCCAACATCTCGCACCGTTGAAACAACCTTGACAGCACGATGAAGCCTGCATCCGAGAGGTGCCACAACGCTCGAGGAGCAATCCCCGACTGACCCACTGCAGTCTTCGCCTTGAACTTCAGGCAGACCAGCCGCAGCATGGCCACGGACATCTCGGGCAGGTGGTCCCAGTCGTCGAAGTCGGAGGGCCGAGAACACTGCGTCAGGCCATGCACAGTCCAGATCTTCCGCCACTTATCCATCTCTCGCTGCACTAGTTGATGGGGGCTGGCCCGAGTGGTCTGGTCCAACACCTCCTGCAAAGGATGAACACGGGTAAAACGATGCGCCATTGAAGCACCTCCACTTAAAGCATCACGAGCCCACTGACGCCAACTGGCCCCTTGCTCACGCTCGAACTTCTTCCTAGCGTCCTCAGCACGATCCAGGAAGCTCTGTACCGTGTATCCAGTCTGACCAATAGTGACGAGAAGTCTGACCAATAGTGACCGAGCACAACACGTTGGCCGCTCTCAGCATCTGCCCAAGCTCACAGACCTGCTGCCGCATAGAGCGACCATGCCTGAGCCAGCGCGCCGCCACCTGCAGCGCCGCCACCTGCGGGGTCTGGTACACTCTCCGCCGAGGGGGCTCCCACTCCAGCTTCACCATGCGAAAGGCAACGTCACCCCCGCGGCCTCCATGCGACGAACGATCCGAATGTCTGTGTCCCCGTCGATCAGAAAGCTCACATTCAATACCATGCAACACCTGGTCCCAAGCGCGCTGCAGGCCCACCTGGCCCTCAGCTGTCAGAACACAATGTAATGCACGTTCCCATTCACGAGTGCGCGGGAAGAAAGCACAGCCAATCGGAGCCTCGGACCCCCAGCCACGAGGCTCCACGGGCAGGCGAGCCCGCGCCTCAACATCTTTCACAGCCAAGGGAAAGTGAACAGGGTGATGCGGGTGCAGCTCAGACTCCTGGTCCACCCAAGGCGGGTTCACACGCAAAGCCAAATTTCTGCTCACAATGCCGAAGTCGACGATGCTACCGTGACCTTTCACGCAAGTACTCTCACGCGGCACACAGTGGGCTCCTGGGATCCCTTGGCCCCGACCTGTCATCAGCACATCCGAGCTCATGTTGAAGTCACCAACGCAGACCCAGTCAAGCTTTAAAGCCGAAAGCAACTGCAAGTAGTGTTGCAAGTGGGCCTGAATGAACGCGTTCTCATCATTGAGCCCGACCGAGGAGGAGGAGGAGGAGGAGGAGGAGAAGGAGGGGGAGGAGGAGGAGGGGGAGGAGGACAAGTAGGAGGATGAGGAGGGAGGAGGAGAGGAGGGGCGAAATAGAAGGAGGAGGGACGAGGAGGAGGAAAGAGGGAGAAGGAGGAGGACGAGGAGGGAGAGGAGGAGATACAAGAAGAGGATGAGAAGGAGGAGGACGGAGGAGGAGGAGGAGGGAATGAGGAGGAGGAGGGGAGGAGGAGGGAGGAGAGGAGGAGGAGGAGGAGGAGAGGAGGAGGGAGGAGGAGGAGGAACGAGGAGGAGGAGAAAGAAGAAAGAGGATGAGGGACGGAGGAAAGAGAGGAGGACGGATGAGGAGGAGGAGGATGAGGAAGAGAGAGAGGAGAGGATGAGGAGGAAGAGGGGGAGGAAGGAGGAGGAGGAGGAGGAGGAGGAGGAGGAGGAGGAGGAGGGAGGAGGAGGAGGAGGAGGGATGGAGGAGGGAGGAGGAGGGAGGGCGAGGAGGAGGAGGAGGCGGAGGAGGAGGAGGGAGAATGAGGAGGAGGGGGAGGAGGAGGAGGAGGAGGAGGAGGAGGAGGAGGAGGAGGAGGAGCAGGAGGAGGATACGGCACTGCCGAGGGAAGCGTCGCGCTGTGCACGAGCGCCCACCAAGGGCGCCAAGCTGCTAGCAGCCTGGCAGGCCTGTGAGGAGGCTGGGGCCCCACCAAGAGGATCTCGGGTACCAGCCACACAGACAAACGAAACGGGGATCAAGCCCCGCAGCCTTGGTGAGACGATGGGCCCCCGTGGAGCCTGACCCCGTGAGTCTCAGGGTCTGAGGCAAGAAGCGAACGAGGTGCGGGAAATCGTCGTGAGCCCTCCATTCCTTCGTCCGCAGGATGAAAACCCCGCATGAAAAGGCGTCGGTTGCGCACCGCCCGCTCCGATAGACGGTGCGTGCCTCCCGACGGGCAATCAATTAGAAGGTGACCAGCCGTGCCCGTCGTGAAAGCCCCACAGGAAAGCAGCCTGTTGATGCACATGCGTCTCCACTATTGCATAGAAATCATAGTCAGAGTTCTCGATGTACGACCAGGCTTTGTCCCCCATGCAAAACACATTGGCGTATAATAAGCGTGATACGCCATTCTTGCGCCCCCCGTTCACGGCAACAGGCCCCTGCGCACCTGGCGCCGTCTCGGCGCTCGGCGCTGCAGGAGCTAGTCACGAGCTGGCCGTGCCAGCTCCTCCTGCACCAGCGGCCGCGCTCGCAGGCGACTGGCCCCTGCCCTTGCCCTTCTGCCGCTGGCCATTCACGCCCTTGCCGATGTGCTGCTCCGCCATGAACTTAGCTGCAGAGAGGCGCTGCGCCCCGGCCTCGACCTCAGCCGCCTGAGCTGCTGTAGCCTGTGGGGCGGCGGCGGCCGCGGCCGTGGTGGCTGCGCCGCTGGCCGCCTCAGTGCGGGGTTCGCCCGCAGGGGCCCCGTCGCCGCCACCACCGCCAGGTGCAGCAGCAACTCCATCACCACCAGCACCTTCGTCCTCGGAGTTCACATTCCGCTTCTTCGCGAGGCGCGAGGCGATCTCAGCACGATGCTTCTCCATGCGGGTCAACCAATCCCGCACCTCGGACATCTTGGCCGTCATCTCCTTCTTCGTGGCCAGCAAGCGCTCGTGGATCTCCTTGAGACCCGCGCGCTCGCCCTCCTCGCACTCCAACTCATCTAACTTGTTGAAGAAATCCGAATCCCATGGTATATGAAATATACGCTTGTCATCGTTGGCATTCATGGCCGCGTCGCCGCCAGTAGCCCCAGCAACGCTGCCCACGCCCTCTGCGTGTGCCACAGCTGCGGCCGCTGCCTTCCTGGCAAGGGCTGCCTGGGCCAGCTGCTTGGACAACTCCGCCTCCTTGAGCTCCGCCGCTTCGAGGGAGCCTCGAAGGCGCAACGCGTTGGACACGCCCTGGGAGTGTGTGTGATCCGCGTCGCGAAACACTCCGCCAGCACGCCGTAGCAACTCCACGGCCGAAGTCTCCTGTTGCTTGGAGTCCGCAGCCTCGCGCTCCAGCTTGACGACCTGCTGCTGCAGCGTGTTCTTGAGGTTGTCATCACATGTGACCGCCGCAGCGCGAGCCAACAGGGAGGCGACCTCAGCTGGGCTGCCGTCCTCGGTAGGCTGCTCGCGCCACGGCGGCTTCTTGCCACTGCCACGCCATAGGCCGCTCTTGCCGCCAGCCCTCGGGCCGTGCGCTGGCGAAAAGCTCCTTGAGGCGCGGGGGATCCCCTTCGGGTGCACGAGGGCGGACTCCTCCTTCTCATTCTGAAGATCGAACTGCACCTTCGGCCCTGTGGTGGACTTCGGACGAAACAGCAACACTTCTTCCCCACAGTGACCGCAGATGCACAAGTTACGAGTCAGGACGCTGTTGTACGCAGGTCTGGCATGACGCACAGCGAGACCACAGTCGAGCACCAGGCGCCATGGCTGCAATTGGATACTAAGAATTCTCTCCTGCTCTAGTCGGCGCCGCATAATCCCTCAGCGGGGTGCGCGGGCAAAGTCCCTCAAGCGCTTCGTGAAAGCACAGGAAAATAAGCCCCGCCAAAATGGTTCGGGCCCAAGTGGCCTGAGTGGTGGAGGAGGAGGAGGAGGAGGAGGAGGAGGAGGAGGAGGAGGAGGAGGAGGAGGAGGAGGAGGAGGAGGAGGAGGATGAGGAGGAGAGGATGAGGAGGAGGAGAAGGGAAAAAGGAGGAGGAGGAGGAGAAGAGGAGGAGGAGGAGAGGAGGAGGAAAGAGGAGGCGGAGGCGGATGCGGAGGCGGAGGAGGAAGGAGGAGGAGGACGAGGAGGAGGGAGGAGGAGGGAGGAGGAGAATGGAGGAGGAGGTGGAGGAGGAGAGGAGGAGGAGGAGGAGAAGGAGGAGGAGGAGGAGGGGGATAGGAGGAGGAGGAGGAGGAGGAGGAGGAGGAGGGGAGGAGGAGGGAGGCGGAGGAGGAGGAGGAGGAGGAGGAGAGGAGGGAGGGGGGAGGAGAGGAAGGAGGAGGAGGAGGAGGAGGAGGAGGAGGAGGAGCAGCAGGAAGAGGAGCCAATCCCGCAGCCCTCAGGCGCCGCGCTGACCGGGCGAGCAAGCGGACGAGGAGGCGGCGGCTCGCCGGGCTCCAGGCACGGCCCGGCGCACAGGCGCCTCGCGGCGGTGGGGTCTCGGTGGGATGGTGTCTCGGCAAATGTCTCGGAGGGGGCTCGGCGAAGGCCTCGGTGGGATGTCGGCGGGGTCTCGGTGGGGTCTCGGCGCGGTGGGTTCTCGGTGGAGGTCTCGGCGAGGGTCTCGGTGGTGTCCCCCTCCCAGGGGCTTGGCGCCCCAGAGGACCCCCTCCCCCCTTTTTGCTCGAAGAGCAGGTTGCGGGCCAAGTCAGCGCGCCACCGCTCGTCGGTGCTCATGCTCGGCGAGCGGCGGTCGGTCAGGCTTCGGATTCTGCATCTTGCCGCCTCGCGGCTGCCGCTCACTCCTCCTCCTCCTCCTCCTCCTTCTCCTCCTCCTCCTCCACAGATGAGCAACGAAGTGACGATGAAGATCACAATTTAATCGAACCGGCTTCTTCCCAAATTAAGCCCGCTAATCGACTGGGCGGACACCGGCAGAAACGCTGCGCAACCGAGCGCAGGGGCGGTCGCGCTGCCCACAGCTCAGTGCCCACAATCGTGAGCCGCCTCATGACGTTTGGGCTAGGCCCGAAACGCTGGTGGTGGGCTTGTGGCCTGCCTGTCCTGGGATTCGTGAGGTGTCTCGGGGATGCCTGTGGGCCTCTTGGGTTTCCGTCTCCGCAGGGTTGGGGCAAGGCCGGGCAGCGACGCCTCCTCCCTCCCTCCTCTCTTGTTTTCTCCCTCCTGTCTTCGCTTCCCTCCCTATTCTTCGGGTCGCTGTTGGGGTTCACACCTGTCTGGTTTTCCTCATGGGTTCCACGTCGCGCTGCGCAGACAGTTTTGCATAGTGGTTTCGGAAGGACTGCTTTCGAATTAGGTAGGTCTTTGCTCGAATCACATGCTGTGCATGGCCTCTTCAGTTGCCGCGCTCCTGTTAGCGAGTTGGTCAGCGGCCACCTCACGTGCAAAAGAGTGTACTTTGATTTCTCTCAATCGAGCAAACTGCACCCGTGCTAGCCCAAGCCAAGCCGAGCCGAATGCTCAGGCCAACTGCTATGTCAAAGCCTCATCGCTTCACGACTGGTCCGTTCCATGCACGTCGCCTCTGGGAAGAATAGCATGTTGTGCGCACAAGCAGCCCCCCAAAGAAGTCACGGCCAGCCAAGACCAAGACTACCTGGGGCATCGAACGTGGGGTCTCCTTAAAAACGTGAGGAGGGCGGCGGCCGCCTTGGTCTCCGCCACGGTCGCCTTGAACAGGGCGGCCAGGAGGTCCTCGCACGCCGTGTCCTTGAAGGCTCCCTTGTTCGCCTTCTTCCGCACGCCGTCGCCGCCGCCGTCGTCCGTTGTCGGTCGCTCGCCACCGCCGCCGCCGCCGCCGTCGTCGTCGTCATCGTCGTCGTCGTCGTCCTCGTCCTCGTCGTCGTCGTCGTCGTCGTTCTCGTCATCATCCTCGTCGTCGTCCTTGTCATCGTCCTCGTCCTCGCCGCCGTCGTCCTCGTCCTCGTCATTCCCGTCTTCGTCGTCCTCCTCCTCCTCCTCCTCCGCCCACCTCCGCCCACCTCCTCCTCCTCCTCCTCCTCCTCCTCCTCCTCCTCCTCCTCCTCCTCCTCCTATTCATCCTCCTCGTGCCCGGCGCGCTTGCTCGCCTCTGCTCTAAGCGACGAAACTTCGAAATGCTTCCAAAGTCGGGAGCTTTCTGATGCTCCTGGAATTCTCTGGATCTCTACGGCGCACTGAGAGCTTCTGGAGGGCCTCTGGGAACTTCCCGAGATGCCCATGGAGGGATCGGGAGGTGGCACAAGCCGTGGGTCCAATGTCGCGCACCTCGGAGGAGCGGAGGGAGGGCCGAGAAGGGCAGCAGCCCTCTGGCCCCAGACCTCGGAGGCTGGCGCGCGGCTGCCTTGGCGCCCTTGGAGAAGACCCGGGGATGGGGAGGCGGGAGGAAGAAGCGTGGAGGGGTTGACTGGGGAGGACGGAAAAGGGGGCGGGGGGGGGAGGGGAGGGGAAGGAAGGAGGGGAGGGGAGGGGAGGCGGGGGGGAGGGGGCGGGGGACGGGGGGAAGAGAGGGGCAGAGGGGGAGAATAGAGAAGGGGGAGGAGGGGCAGGGGAAAGATGGGGACGAGGCTAGCTGAAAGCCAAGAATGAAGCGGGGGGGAGGAGCTGGAGGGCAAGGACAACCTGCTCCCTCATCCCTCCTCCCTCCTCCCTTTCTCCCCCCACGCCTATATCCGCCATCTCCCCTCCCCTTTCCCAGCCTCCCTCCCCACCTTCCTCGCGCGGAGGAGGCGGAGGAGGAGGAGGAGGATTTGCATCTGGATTTCCTACAGGTGTGCAAGAACGCCTCAGAGGGCGTGGGCCACGTTGAATAACGATGTGCCCCAGCACGGCGGTGCCCAAAGCAGCGCGCGCGGGGTCGGGCAGCCCCAGAGCTATTCGCGATGTGCGGCCTGCTGTAATGGTGTCCCCTGTGCGGCAGATCGCGCGGGGCATGCTGCCTGCGACGAATCATCAGGATTCGCCGCAGCGCAGCTGAACCCGCTTGCTGGTCGCGCAGTGGCGGGTGTGGCCTATAGTCGAGCGGCCGCGGGACCCCAGACTGAGTGTGTTGGGCCAGCCTGTGGCTTGCAAATGCGGCCGACACTGCCGCAGCCAGGATCGAATCTGCCTCTCTCGTGTTCCTTGCTGCTGCGCGTGACTCTCAGGGAGGCTATGCTACTCTGGGTCCTCCACGATGGAATCCCAAAAGAAACTGCGCGAGAGGGTCCAGCGCATGATTCCCCAGGAAGATTGTTTACTTCCCTTGTGACTTCCAAGAGAAGCTGCGGTACACTGTGTCCTACATGCTCGACCCCTTCCCAAGAGGAGCTCCGCTGCTCCGGTACCTCCCTCTGATGCCCAACAACGCCAATACACCCAAAGAAAAACTGCGCTGGCCTGGATCCAGCATGTTGAATTGTGAAGGACGATCCGATGCTCTGATGGGGCCAAGCATGAGGCCCACCTGGTAATTGATCTTACGAAGCTGCACCGCATTGCCTAACACCATCAGAGACACCACAAGAAACTGCGCTACGCCGGATCCTGTGTGCTTGAAGCCCGGCATTATCACGAGAAACTGCGATGCTCTGGGACCTCCCTGACTGATGCCCACCAATGCGAAAACCCGCCACCGCTCCTGCACGTTGTGGACGTGTCCTGGTGCCAAATGCTGCCTGGTAGGGCTTCTGTGTTCTAATACGCCCCCCCTCTCTTTGCCAGCAGAGTGCCACGTCCCCCGCCTCCCGAGGCCACGATCACTCGAAAAAGAAACGATGGGCCCGCGCTCCCGAGGCCACGATACCCTGTTAAAAACGATGGGCGCCCCGAGCTTCCAAGACGACCCATGCAAGCAACCAGGGTACCCTCCAATCCGGGCCAAGATGGCTCCAAGGCGGCCACGTATCGCCTCAAGACGGCCCAGGACGCCTCCACAAGAGGGCACGACAAAAGGCTACACGAGGACCTCCAACGGAGTCCGAAGAAGCCAAAATCAGTTGTGTCGCACAGCACGTTTTGTAATAGTCACATTCTCACTGTTTCGGGCTTCCGTCAGCTCAGCACGGCCCCGGAAGTCTCAACGACGGCCCAACGACGGCCCGAGGGGCCCCCACGAGGGTCCAAAGATGGCCCAAGAGAACCCCACGAGGGCCCAAAAGGCATCCAACACGGCCCCGAGACAGCCCAAGAAGGCCTCTGGTGGGACCCAAGACGGCCGTACTTCGACCGTCCGAAGACGGCCCCACGACGGCCCCTGGACAACCACCATACGGCCAACAGGGCCCCAAGACGGCCCAAGAGAGCCTCAAGACGGCTCAAGGGGGGGCCAAGACTGCCCAAGAGGGCCCCAAGGGGCTCCCAAGACTGCCCCACAGGAGGCCAAGACAGCCCTAAGACGGCCAGACCGAGCTCCATGCGAGCTCGCGAATAAAATCGAGTTTGATTGGAGAGGACACGCGAGAAGACAAAAGACCGTCCAAGAAGTCCAGAGTCGTTAAACACAGGACACAGGGGTACCCTTGACTCGGCAGGGTCGACCTACTAATCAAGCCCGACGGTAGTGAAGAAACAAGGTGTCACATGTGAGGACCTTCCTATCCCTCCTCCGCCTCCTGCTCATCTTCCTCATTCTCATCCTGATGCTCCTCCTCCTCCTCCTTTCCAAATTATCATCCTCCTCCTCATCCGCCTCCTCCTCCTCATCATCCTCATCATCCTCAGCATCAACATCATCATCATCATCATCATCATCATCATCATCATCATCATCATCATCATCATCATCATCATCGTCATCGTCAGCATCATCAACAACATCATCATCGTCGTCATCAGCATCATAATCATCAGCATCACCAGAAACATCATCACCACGATCATCATCATCATCATCATCATCATCATCATCATCATCATCATCATCATCATCATCATTACCATTCAGCATCATCATCACCATCATCAGCATCATCACCATCATCATCTCATCATACTCACCATAATCATCATTACAATTGCCGCCATCAGCATTACAATCGTCGGCATCACCGTCATCAGCAGCATCATCGGTAATATCATCATCAGCATCAGCAGATTGATCTTCATCATCAACATCAGCAACACCATCTGCGCCATCATCATCAGCAGCATCAGCGGCAGCACCATCATAGTCATATTCATCAGCACCATCATCATCAGCATCTTCATCATCAGCAGAAGCAGCATCATCGTCACAACCACCACCAGCAACATCATCATCATCATCATCATCATCACCAGCAGCATTCATCATCACCGTCGCCAACGACATCATCACCGTCATCCTCCCCCTCGTCGTCGTCGCCGTCGTCAATCATCAGCAACCCCATCTTCATCATAATCAATATCATCATCCGCATCATCATCATTATCGTCATCATCATCATCATCATCAGCCTCAGTATCATCATCAGCACCATCACCATCAACAACAGCATCAATGTTAACATTCGCATCGTCATGTTCGTCATCAGCAGCAGCCGCGGTATCATCAGCAGGAACATCACCATCATCATCGGCGACAGCAGCGGCATCAGCCTCATCATCATCAACATCAACACCGACAACATCATCAACTGCATCATCATCGTCATCATCATCCGTAGCATCATCAAAACATCATCAATATCATCATCATTGTAATCACCATCATCATCATTTTCCTCCCCGTGGACGTCGTCGCCGCCATCGTCATCGTCGCCGTCGTCAATCATCATCATGGTGAGCAACAACACCAGCGTTACCACCATCAGCATCATCATCGTAATCATCAGCAACAACATACAATTATCATCGTCATGCGCATCATCGGCAGCAGCAACATCAGCATCACAATCATCACCATCAGCGGCATCAGCCTCATCATCATCTGCATCATCAGCATCAGCATCATCAACATCAAACATACACAATCATCCGCAGCAACACCATCATCATCGGCACCAACAACATCAGCATCATCATCGTCATCAATTTCATCATCCTGGCCACGGCCCTCCCAGGCCTGGCGCCGCGGAGTCTCACACGTGACGGCCTCGCGCGCCCCCTCAACAACTGCCGCCCCGAATGCTCGACTGGCAGGGTGGCGGCACTGGCCACGAGCAGCTCGGAAAACTGAGGAATTCGGGGCACAGTGCATGCCCTGCTCTGGATCCTGCGTGTATCATTTCTACAGGACACTTTGCTACAGTGGGTCCTCGCACGTTTGAGTCCCAAGAGGCACTTCGTCTCCGAAAGGTCACGCACGGGGTCAATGTGTTCCTCCGCGCTGTTGAAACCAGGAGGAGCAGGAGGGGGGAACCCTCCTCCCTCACTCCTGCGTCCTTTCGCGTCGCCCTGTCCATGCTTACGGCGCTGCCTGCAGCGTCAAAACGCAACGTGCGCTCACCCTTCCTTCCCAGAGCTTCGCCCGAATAATCAGGCTGCGATAAACACCGGGTGCTACGTCAGGACGTCTAGGGAGGGCAGGCGAGGAGAAGGAGAGAGGAAAAGGGAGGGATGAGAGGGAGGCGAAGCGAGGAAGAGAGGAGGAATGGAGGAGAAGGAGGAGGAGGAGAAGGAGAAGGGGGAAATGAGGAGGAGGAGGTGGAGCGTGGCCGAGACGAGTCCGCTCCTGCCATCCTACCCGCCCACGCCCTCCCCACGCGCCTGCGCCGCGATGGGCCCGAGGTGACCGCGACCGAGGAAGTGACGCTGCCTGTCTCTTGTCGGGGGGCGCGTGGCGAGGCGGACAGCACCGACTATCTCAGCAGCGCCTGCTGCCGAGAGACGGAGTAACGCCTGATGGGCGGCGATGCGATACGCGTGATGCAGGGCGACGATGAAGGCAGGGGACCCTCCCCTCAAGCCGAGAGTGAACAGGGGGTCAGAGGGGCGGGGGGAGTGCAGGGACGCTGAAGCTACCCATTGGATGCGGGCACAATCGAGAACACAATGAGACATCGCATCGGGGGCGCCAGGGCGCCCGAAAATACCTAAATGAGTGGTTATTTGCATTCGCTTGTTAGGAATCCAGCAACCGAGCCAGCTCCGAAGCGCGATTAAGCCCCACGCCATCGGTGCTCTTCCACTTGGTCGATTTCAAAGAACGGGCTGAAATGCTTCCGCACGCGTGACCTGATCCGACAAGCGAGGCTCTCTTTCGCAAAGAACGCTCGGTCGAAACACCCTTGGAACGCACTCTGCCACCGCGGATGCTTACGCTCGTCTCTGGGAACCCCTGCTCGGAACAATCCGAGCGCCTCAGCTCCCCCGCTCTGCAAGACAAGAGCATATCTTCGAGCCGCACAAGAAGGCCTCCCGACTCGACGACGGACACCAGCTGGGAGGGCGCGGGGAGGGGCAGGGAACCCAAGCGAGGCGTGCTCCATCGCCCAAGCGATGGAGGGCGTTTCCCAAAAGTCGGGGGCGAGCTTGTCCCCACCCCACCACGCGGCAGGTCCTCGTTCGACGACAATGGCACGACGCAACCTAGCAACCTGGACTTGCCGCGTGTTGAGAGCGAGGAAAGCCGATCGCATGAGGCATGCAGAGCACAGAGACATCGCACTTTTCAACCTCGGGCCTCCCCACGAAGCGAGCTCAAGCCACTCGCCATGGCCCATGCTGCTGCTCGGTGCATGCCACAGACGGGCAAACCGGTGCCTCTCGGATGCTGCGAGCTGTCGAGGGAGCTGAAACAATCGGGCTTTGTAGCCTAGGACAGGCAGCGCGCGCTCGAGGAAACGTTCCGCGCTCCGAGCGACGGAGGCACCTGCGCCAGCAATTCGGACCGTCCTCTCTTTGAGCTTGGCCATGGGATGTCCCCACTGCTCGAGCAGGGTGCAACTGGGCCCCAGACGGACGCCTAAATAAGGTAAGCTGCCTACTATCTGAACCTCCATCCAAGTCGGTTCCGCACGAGCGAGCACCGACCGAAGGTCTGCGACCACTTGATGCTGGTGCATATCATTAACCTTGCTGGGATCAGGCATCGGAGCTCAGAGGGGGGCCGCCAAACATATGGGCACCTTCAATTGCAAATTAGCTAGCAGCGACGCTAGACGGAAGACTCGAGCAAGCACTGCGTATCCCCGCCACCTCCAGATCACCGCCCCCGCATCATCAGCGCAAGCTCGAGTGCATCCTCGCCGCTTGCGGTCCATGTTCCTACACGGGTCGCCCAGGAAGACATTAGCTGCTATCGCGAAGAGCGATCCCGAGAGGGGGCAGCCTTGAAGGGCGCCCGAAAACATCCAGTATTTAAGGCATAGGGCGCGATCTACCTCGCTGTAGCATGGATTCGCAACGTAGAAGACGCCCACGGCTCGCGCGAATCCTAGCGGAAACTTGTGCGCCCGCACAGACATCTTCATCCGTTCTTGTCGGACCGACGGGAACGCTTGGGCATAGTCGAAAGATAGAAGGGAGGGAGGGACGATGGGGAGAAGAGACGCCGGCATTAAGACTGGCCAGTCGAGCTGAGCTATCTAGATCAACGATGTCGTTCAAAATTACGGCCTGCAATGAATGCGTGCTGATTTGGAGCCCCGATCTTTTGGATCGCAGGCGTGACGGCGCGGTTGATGGTAGCGCCGGCGATCTTATTCGCTGTGTTCTTCAATCCTAGAGGGCGGGTGTCGCGTGCCGCGCGCGCGAGCCCCTCGAGCGACTCAGCCTCGCCTGCGAGCGGCTCAGGGAGGAAGACAGCAAGAGAGGCAGGAAAGGACAGCGGCATGGGGGGACCTTGCAGTGTCCAACATAGGACGCTGTATAAGACATCACCCCTCTCGACCAAACTTGCAGGCCCGAAAGTGGAGCCCATCAGGTCCAGGCGCGCCATTGGGGGCACGCCAGATGAACCTTCCAAGCGACCGCTTGGATGGAGGTGGGAAAGACGAGAAGTCCAGGCCCGCGCCACCCCCTAGACGCTCCAAGTACCGACCCCCCCACGCAGGCACGGGGCTGGTCTCCTCGAAGATCGGGCCCCAATACCCGGCTAAGGCAGCGACAGAGACAGCTTGCTCCGATTTCGATGTCAGACTTGACCTATCGGGGGCGGGTGTACCACCATCTGCTGACACAACCGCTGCTAAAAACTTGCGCCGCGCAAAATGATTCCACAGTTGGGCTCTACGGCCAGCCGCTTGCTTCCGACCGAGGGTCCGAGCCCGCCTCCCAGGGCAGTTTACTTCCGCAGCGGCTTCTCGCTCAAGTTGCTCGCGCATCTTTGTGACCTCCTGCTGCTGGAGGCTCGCATGAAGGTTGCTAAATTTAACGGGGTCGACTAGACGGACATGCCCGTCGACCGACGCATCCACGTGGGCACGCGCCCAGGGATGCTTGGCGCGTAACGAACGCGCGAGGCGAACCTCCTGGCGAGCAATCGCACGAGCGAGAGAACGAGATACCATGGCCCTGGATGCGAGACGCTGGGGGAAGGCCTGGGGCTGAGCTGGAGGTCGCGAACTGCAACTCCCGCCTGTTGCCAGCGCAAAACTGCCATCTCGAGCTGCTCAGGGGGGGCCAGACAACTAGAAAGTCGATCAACGCCTCGTAAACCTGGACCATTTCAGGGTGTAAGGGGTCAGAGTAGAGGCGGAGCGGAAGAGGGCGGGGCCGGGGGGCCGATCCAGACGAGGCGGGGCGCTCGGCGAGCGCAATGCTCACCGGCGTGTGGTCGCCCACATCAGCTTTGCACATCTCTTTGGGCCCCCCGTAAACGCGCGAAGATTGGAGGCCTCGGCACAGTGGCCGCGGGGGAGAAGCAAGGAAGCAACGGTCGACCTTCGAGCATGAGCGGGCGCCCTGATGCCAGCGCGCGGGGGCGTCTCCAGCGAGCTCGGTGAGAGACCCAAGAATGGAGCGCCCAGCTCCATCACCTGGACGCCCTCCCCGAGCGGGGGGCCTAGACGCCCCTGATTCGCGATCGCCGTCGCAAATATTAAAACCTCCCTGTGGCACAATACCACAAGTGAGCGGCGACTGCCTTACTAGTTCAATCTCAGCGCGACGCGGCCCCTGCCCCGACGAATCTCATCCAGACTCAGACCAAAATTGCGAACATTCCAGTGCCAGAGACGGAAGCCCGAGGAGAAATTCAAAATCTCTAAAACGAGAATCCCCCCACAGACGCCCGCATCACGGAGTTCAGCGATCTCGAGAGGGGCCAAGGGAGAGGACGGAGGGATTAAAGTCGCAACGCCGCCAGCTTGGGATTCGTCCCCATATGAGGGGAAATTCTGATGCAGATGACCTGCGCGCTGGGCAGCTGCTTCAATCGCAGGGGCGCCACCGTGGGTCTCCTGCAACGCCAGAACGGTAGAGGATGAAGCAGAGGGGGGGGCAGCAAGATCGCGCAGAACCTGAGGACGCCGAACACATCCCGCAGCACGATCGTGCCAGAGGGCCCGCGTGTTCCAGGTTGTGAATGTCACCGATGTCGATCCGAAGAACGTGTGACCCACTCCACTGGACCTACACTCTGAAGAACGCGCGGTCCGCGAGAGCAGCAAACCTCGCTCACTCACGGCCGAGGTCGGCCAGCGACGCGAGGTTCCAACGAACCCGAGGCGGGTCGCTGGGATGCACCCCGATCTTCGCAATGGGCTGCCACTGCATGATGAGCGCGCCCGCATCACGATCGACAAAGACATCCTTCTGCAGGGCCTCCGCGATGGACGTCTTGAGCTGCTTGCAGGCCCTCTCTCTTGCGACGTCCTGCTTATTCTTATCCAAACCGACATAGATCTCCACCACTCGGTCGCCTGGGAGAGTCGTCCGGAACCGTCGCCAACGCCCAGGACCCTCGCGAAGCGCAGCGCGCGCGTGGCGGACACGCGCCTCCGCCGCGAGGTGCGTCTCCCCGTCTGCGATCCCGAAGCGCAGCACGAAGGACTTCGACATCTGGGGCCCTTCCAACCTGCACTCACGCCCCAACTGATACCCACTTGCCTCCAACCACGGCTGGAGCGCCTCCGCCAGGGCCGAGACAGGGATGGCCTCCCTCACGCTGATGGCGAAGATGGAGTGGTCTCGTGGCCTGTCCCAGTCTGCGGTCCTCGCCACAGGGACCCGTGGCGCAGCCTTCGCAAGGTCGAAGACCTTCTCCAGCCGCTCCATCCACTCGGCCAGGGATTGGCTCTCCGCCTCCAACTTCGTAACCCTCTCGTCGGTCGCCACCAGTTGGGCCATGATCGAATTGAAACAGGTCGGCATACACTCCTCGATACCATTGAGCAAGGGCATCGTGCTGGTAGAGATCGACTGTGGCAGCACCTTCTCAATTGACGCAACGACCCCCTTCGAGATCTCGCCGATGCACGTCTGCTAGAACTTGCTGAACTCCTCTGACTGGATTTCTCGTGCGATCCGGGCGATGGCGGGTCGCATCCACGGATCAGCAACACCTCCCACCGAAAGGGCCACCGTCACCTGCACCATCAGCGCACGCAGCTGTCCCTGCCTCTTCCCCGACTGCGAATCCCCCGCGCCATCTTCCAGCGATGTGCTGGGTAGGAGGAACTGGCCATGGCTCCGCTCCGAGTGCCAGACGAAGGCGATGTGCGCCTGGCACAGTCGTCCATTGCACCAGCGGCTTGAGACCCGCCAGAAGGCTCCTGCGACGGGAAGGTGGGGACGGAGTCAATAGCGGCCAGGAGCTCGCAGTCCATCGCTGACAGGGCAGCGCGGGCAGCGGATCGCCAAGCAGCATCCACTGGGCCCCCCGATGAACCGCCATGACCACTGCGAGAGCGCTGCTCGGGAGCGTCCGCGATTCCATGGCCAGCAGGGCGTCTCCCTGACGATGACGCTTTCGAAGGCGACGGTGCTCTCAAACAGGCGATGCCCCCGCTGAACAGTATCCAAGACTTCTCTATCAGCTCGGTGACCCTCCAGGCGGACGGGGGGTAGGTGTTGGGGAGAGTGGAAGGTGAGGGAATCGGGATTGGCTGTGGAGAAAAGGGACTTGAGCCAAAGTGGTCACGGACGGGTCTCTTCTCCCTATCCCCCCCAGCATACACTGTCAAGCTCAGGACTGCGGGGGGCTCGCCAAAGTCACGCGCCAGAGGCATTCGATGGCACAGCGCCCCGAAAAACAATGAGCTTGAAGTGCGGGGGGGAGGAGAAACCGGACCATCCACTTTGCCTGGAGGGTCTAATGGAAAATAGTGAAACATGGTCCTGGCACAAAGGGACTCCGCCCTCGTACCGGGACTCTCTCACTCGATCTCTCTCCCTGGCACCGGCAACTGCAACGCGAAATGGAGCGAGTAGTCGCTCTTCTCTGGCCAGTTGGCGTTCCTCCAAAAGAGGCAGTCGCCGACGCTATGAGAGTTGGACATGTGAGCGAAAGGCTGTGATCTCCTTCAGCGCCAAACGCGCTGCGGAATCTCGATTCGCCCTTCCTTCTGGACGCGAAACGAGCGGGGGGAAGACGGTCAGTCAAGAGAGGGCCTTGCTGGAGCTGTCGCCTCGACTCGGCCCTGGAACGCCCCTTGGTCCGGGGGTCCTCCATCCTCTCCTGAATGGAGGACTCTTCGGCTGTGGGACGAAGCATTCCTGACTTGAGCAGCATCAGTTGTGCTGCGTTGGTCTTGGCAAGATCGGATATGGCCATGCAGTCGACCGGCATCAGTGGATGAGGCATCCACCTGATCGCACTCCCGATTTTCCCCATAGAAGTCCTGACTACAGCTAAGTCAATGGCCGCCCGCCGGTCCGACTTGGAACCCGCCGTGAGCTTGGAGAGCGCGTCGTATATACCCCTGGCGTCGACGACGCTGATGTTCCCAGACTGGGGCTCTCCAAGAACCTGACATTGACCCTTCAGAATGGCAACGAACGGACCTATGTGTTCCCTCCACTTTTCGTGCACCACGTTTCCCCGAACTACGTCCAGCAAAAGTGTCTGAAGCCACTCGGCTTCCCCAAGGGCGCTAGACAGCGACAGAGTTTCCCCAGCGATTGTGGAGGATACCTGTCGTCTGACCTTTCCGGACCTCCAAGGCCCTGGCTTGACGCGAGCACGGGGTCCGTGAGCCAGAGAGTTGTCAGCGACATATATCTGCCACGCTTCCTGGGGATGCTGAACACCATCCTTGTCCTTCGCCCCCACTCCACCACAATCGCTGGCAGTCGCCGGAACAAACCCATCTGGCTTGAAACGCCACACGATTACGGGAAGTGAGGCCGTCGAACGAAGATGATCTACCATCTTGTTGGCGCCCAACAAATCTCGGACGCACGGACTATTGACCTTGGTGGCCAAGATCGAGGCCGTGCCAGCGGCCTCTGCTCTGGTTTCTCGGCCTGCCCACTGCAACTTATAAACGAGAGATCTGAAAGCGGCTACCTCGACGCCTAGCAAGGGAGCTCCATGGTGTCCCTTCCTGCCTCGGGCCAGAGAGATCTTCTGGAGCTGTTCTAGTCTGTATTTGTCTTGACCCACTAAGATACGATCCCCATCTAACCTTAATCTCCTCCCGCTATATTCCACTCCTCCAGCGCCGAGGAGACGCATTTTCCCGGACGTGAACCTTGACTTGAAGGGCTTGATGTACTGATCGTCTGACCCGGGCTTGAACGCGATGGACCAGTCGTCCACTTCGACGAGCACTTGGGCCTCCAGCCCACGGTCGGAGCGCCTCACAAACCAGCACGGCTCTAGCTTGGTTCTCTCGAAGCCCTGGGTGCGCATGAAATTGGCTGCGCGCGGCGGAAGGCCAATGGTGCATCATCTAATCCGCACACCGGGGCTATGAGCTCGATGAGAGATCCTGGCGGCACTGGCACCCCGTCGCACGGTTCGACGAGAACCCTCCCTCGAGCCCGATTCAAGGGCTCTGACTGACAGGAAGCGTTCTCGATATCCCCTCTGCATATGACAAGTTTATACATAAGTGCCACTACGAGAAACAGCATCAAAGCCTCCATGCATGGAGCGGGCGCGTATACTTGCAGCTCGCAGGTATCTTCATCTTGATGCCCGCGCACACACCACCTGGACTTGGCCTTGGGTCTCGCAAAGGTTCCCTCTTGAGGCTTCCACCTTCTCACCATACGACTGGACACGATTCTAGTAGGAAAAAAGCCTCCTCAGTTCCTTGGCCTTGTCTGGGGGATGCACTATGACGGCGCTAGTCCCCTCGGCGATAGCCCTCCACTCCGCCGAGTCCGAAATGTCAAACACCTTTCTTTCATCAGGGCTCAGATTTTTATAATGAGCCTCGGCCCCCCGGTTGACCAGAAGCGAAAGAGAACGCTCCCCGGGCTCGTGGAGAACTACTTCTACATCCGCACTCCCGTCAGAATAATTGATACAGGATCCGCTCCAGCCTTCTTCCTGGATTCTTTGATTCAAATCTTGAAATGCTGCCCTATGGCTTCCGCCGTCGCTGGCACAAGCCTCGAAAAAGGCGTCGGCGACGGTCGTCGCCTCCCCTTGCGCGAAAACAAGGGAAACACTCGCCAGAGCCGTGCCCAGAGACGGACCTGGGGAACGAGACCTGGCTCGAGGATGCTGCGGCGCGTGCTCTACCTCAGAAACTTGCTGTTGGACCCTGCCCGCTGGGGCCCCTCGGAAAGTTTCCCCGGGGGTGAGCCTGGCTAACCTATACCCGTCCAGTTGTCGATTGCGCCTCACAGCTTCCTCCATCTCGCGCAGGGTCCGACCGGGGTCTGAATCGGCAATGCGATGGTGGCTAGCCGTATCGGCAATATTCAACCTAGGAGGATTGGTGGGCGGAGGGGCGCCCAGAGCCTGACGGAGTGCCTCTGGGAGCTCGCTGCGCGGGCCCGACGGGGCAGCCCCCTGCTCCGAGGCGCGCTCCCTCTTCTCCCCCTGCGGCGGGGGGGGGGCCTCGACCGCGTGCTCCTGCCCGCGGCGCCGCCCCTCTCCGACGCGGTGCGGGGCACAGCGCCTGAAGGTGCAAGCGAGTCTCTAGATTCTGATCGAGACAAAACCCCGGTGCTGACCGGGTCGGACGAGACTCCTCTCGAGATCTGCCCGCCACTTATCTCGGGATCGTGAGTGTCGTCTGAGGGGGTCGCCTCCCTGCCCTCAGGAATGGAAGGAAGTCCGGGAGGAGCTTCAAGAGCGGGGCCCTCATGTCCCGCTCTGCCCCCTCTGGGATCCCCCCTCTCTCCTGGAGGTGGTTGAGGTGGCCTCTCGAGCGACTCTCCGGCGGCGGCCCCAGAGCACCTTTCGATCGCGGGAACGTCCACCCCCGGGCCATCTTCAGCGGCCCCCCCCAGATCCCAAGCCTCGGGAGGTGGTGGACCTTCCGAAGCCACGTTGGCACCCGCTCGGTGTCCGCTGACCTGAGCCCCCCGAAGGAGTTGCTGAATGGCTGGATCCGCCATAACCTCGCCACCCCTACTCCTCCGCGGTGGCCAGCCTGACTTGTTCCGACGAGCATTTCAAATGCCTAGACCGCATCGCCACCCAAATGGCCCCCCCCGCTCTGAATCACGACAAGGCCCGGCCCGACCCATCGATCTTTTTGCAGGGCGTTGGTCTTTTGTCCCCCCTTGGGCGCTCTGCGCCAGACGTAGACCCACTGGCCCGGCGCGAAATGCTTATCTCGGTGAACGGGGGCATCGACGGCGCTCGCCAGTTTCTTGAGACTGGAGCTTTGAAAAAGTTCTTTGCGGGCGCGCCGTCGAATAGCATCTCTCCTCGCGAACTCGGCCGAAGCGGCGCCCCGGCCCCAGGGCCCCGGGGAGAGATCTTCGACCCCAACGACCTGGAGCGGATCATCAGCCAGGATGTCATTGGGAATCCTAGGATAAATCCCAAAAACAAGCTGATACGGGGTGAAGCCGCCTCGGTGGAGGCACCGATTCTTGGCCGCCGTGACCTCATGGACCAGCGCTTCGAGTTCCGACACCGTGGCGACGAGGGTCGTCTCCGAGGCTTCCAGCAGAATTTCTTTCACCCGCGCCCCATGCCTTTCGGCCCCGCCGTTCTGCCGAGGGCCCTCCGAGTCGGTAATGCGATGCAATATGCCTAGATGTTCAACCCCCCTTTCGAACTGCCCCCTAAACTCGGGACCCCCAGCGGCGTTGGCGAACACTGGTGGACCGAAGGGCCTGACCCAGGCACGCATAAACGCTCTCCAAGTGCCAAGAGCCGTGCCGTCGTAGAGCTCCACAACCTGAAAATCCCGTGACGTATAACGTTGAAGAAAGCCAGCTGTTCGCCCTGAAACGTGAGGTAGAACGTATCGAGGGCCATGATTCTGTTAAACTCAAACGTCCTTGGAACCGCCGCTGGCCTGCTCATGGCCGTCCTGGACGAGCCTGACAATCCCCACAGATGAACTCGTGCCTCACGCACCGTAAAACTTCTGGTTTGGCATGGGCCGCCTTGAGTATCTTAAGAAAAACATCCTTGTGAGGGTGGGCCAGATTTACGTGCACCTTGCGAATCATCCGCTTCACCTTTGCGGTGATGACAAACCTCTCGGTCTCTTGCTCTTCCTCGGCTTCCGCCTCCTCGCCCTGTTCCCCTTCGGGTTGGGCTTTTTTCGCTTCCTCCGTCTACCGCCCCAGTTGAACTAGCTAAGTCCCCCCCGTCCGTGGGGAAACTGCTTCCCCCCGGGGACTTGACTGAAGGGTGATATTGAGACCTCCGGACCACTCTGATCTCCTGTGGGGTGGGATCTAACTGGTCGCCCTCCACGCTGGCCCCAACGGCCTCGGCTAAAACCTTGGCGAACTTAGGCGGATACACGCGAGCCTTTGAAGTCACCCCCCCCCCCGGTAAGTTGAACGTGAACATGATCCTTAGAACACTTGGCTGAGACAAAACGCTCTAGGAACTTAGGGCAATTGGACATCAAACGGGTCGGCTTCTTGGACAAAGCCCCACTCCTGTCCGCTGTGGGACCGAAGTGACACATATCAATATTGATGTATTCCAACCCGCCAGGCGCATGATATGCTGCACTGCCTGGGTCGACCAGAAAGAGGCACTGGACGGGTGTTCAACAGCGAATTTGCGGCCGCCTTCGACCTGAATCATTGCGATCTCCATCGCAAAGCCTAGCAGAAATAGCGCCTCTCCGTCCTTCTGCCGCTGCACCTCGATTATCTCCTGATGAGCATAGGCGTTCCTGGAAATGGAAAAGGGGCCGCAAGGAGGTTCTAAGATAATCACCCAGGGTCTCTTTTCTCTAATAAGAGCCTTGAGCTTGTCTTGGTCCCCTTTCCTGGCAAAATCCCACCCCCCTTCTTTGTCGAAACTACCTAGACGCGAGATTCCCGCGCGCTGAGCGACTTGCGCCACTCGCGGAAGAGAAAATACTTCCATGAAAACTCGGCCCCGCAGGCGATTCCTGAAACATTTAGTGAGCCCGCAACGCTCATTGATGCCCGAATCCCTGAGGATGGTTTTCTTCAGACGTTTGGTCATCATCACTTCTAAATCGTCGGACCAGGGGTCGTGGAAGATGGAGTCGTCGAGCTCTGAACACTCGAATCGAACGTGCCCGTTC
Source organism: Prorocentrum cordatum (assembly GCA_963575745.1). NCBI lineage: Eukaryota > Dinophyceae > Prorocentrales > Prorocentraceae > Prorocentrum > Prorocentrum cordatum. The sequence goes on from CAUYUJ010017225.1 coordinate 236,772, forward strand.
TCTCCCCCCTCCCATTCGATATCAAAATGGCCCTGAAAAGCCTGACACCTTTCGGATCCGATCCGAAAGTAATGCAAATTTTGGCGTCCCAGCTCCTCGTGCCGTCGGAGCCTGAAACGCCTCGGACGATGCTCGAGAGTGGATCACCCTTGAGCGGAGACTCTCCTACCACTTTTTCCGGCCGCCCTTGTCCCACTTCTGGTCGTCGTCGACCCAGTTCTGGTCCAGGCCGCCCCGCGACTTCCACCCCGCCGCCGTCCAGCCGTCCCTGGTCAGGCGATCCTTCTTGCGCTTGGCTGCCTCTTCGGCCTCTCTCCGGCGCCGATCCCGCGCCTGCTTCGCCTCCGGAGTCTCTGCCCAGGGATCTCCGTGCTCGGCAGAGGGCTTCGGAGGCTGAGAATTCCGCTTGTGGGGCGGGACCGCCACCGACTGTTGGGAAAGCAATCCCGACGTGGGAAGGTCGATGCTGCTGATCGTGGTAGAAGACAACAGATTGCCCTCCCGATCCTCCAGGCCCGTCGGGTTGGTCGGCTCCTTGCTGTAGCCCTTCGCCTGCCCCTGCGGACCCTGCAAGGGCGGAGCAGCCCCGTGGGAGGGATAGGCTGCCACCAACGGAGCCGTCGAGATCATCTGGAAGGAGGCCTCTGGGGGCGTCTGCTGCGCCAAGATGTGGGGCGTCGTGACGATGGACGTCTGGTGCCCCCCTTCCGGCGTTCCGATGCACTGGTGAGGAGCTCCCCCTGGCGCACCTGCTCCTCCAGGTAAGACTGATGGAGCACCTCTGCCGCCGTTGGGGAGAACCACCGAGGCGAACCCTTTTCCCGGCATCGCTGGCTCTGCCATCGCCATTGGGATTGGTTATGCAGTGCCTGGCTTCCTCTCTTGACTCGGCGCTGGCTGCTGCGAGGACTGCCCCGGCGACATCTTCTGCGGCTGCTCCTTGACCAGGTGCTGCTCCTTCACTGGGCCCTGCGCTTGCACCTGGGACTGAAGCATTGCCATCGCATGCATCTGGCCGGACGTGATCTTCGTCAGCTGGTCGATCGCGTTCTGCTGTTGCTCCTGCTTGGTGCCCATGTCCTTCAGCATCCTGATCACCTCCGCGATCTCCTCGCCATTCTCCGTCTTCCTGCTGCGCTGCTCCCGCGGAGTGGTTGGTCCGGAAGCCGCCGCCGCAGCTGAGTTCGCCTCCTGCCGCTGGAGCTGCTTCTTGCGCCGCAGGTCCTCCTCTGCCTCGCCCATTATCCAGTCCGCCCTGTCGGCCTCGCTCGCCCTTGCGCACGGCTGGGCGGTTCCTGGGCCCGCCTGAGCTGGCCAGGGCGGCGGCGCTCCAGCTGGGGTGATCCCGCGAGTGCCTGGCGGCGGTGCCGGAGCGGCCACAAAGCTCTCCACTCCGGGTCGGCGCCCTTCTGCTGGGCGAAGCCACGACCGCAGAGTGAACATGCTGCGGTCTTGCGTTTGCACAGGCAGATCACGTCTGGGTATTTCTTCGTCTTGTCTGGCTTCTTGTCGAGGTACCCCACTCGCATAGTGCACCCAGAGCATACCCACCAGGAGCCATATCCATTGCTGCCGTGCTCGACGTTGATCGGTGGATGCCAGCAGCTGAAGTATGCTCGAGGAACGACTTTGAGCTGCTTGGGCAAGTTGGTGGACCAGAAACGACGCGTCACCATCATGCGTCCGGTCGGCGGTCTTGTTGAGCCAGAACATTGTAGTGCCGACCATGCTGGCCCAGCCGCGCTGTGCCTTGTTGAGATTGTCTGGTACCGTCGTGCCCGTCACTGCGTACGTCCATGTCGCATCGCTCCCGGCCATCTGCTCGGCCATGGTAGCTGGGCGTCTCTCTCGAAGCTGGGCCTCGGTAGGCTGGCTCCTCGGCATGGCGATCGTCCGCTGTCGTAAGCTGCTGAGCTCGGTAATCGATGCCAATAGGATCACCGAGAACTGAGGTGGCCCAGATGCTTGAGCCGCCCGGATAGAAACGATACTATCAACCAACATCGTCTCCACGAGCTGCGTCTCGACCGGGTCTCCGATCCAGACCAGGTCGGCCCCGTGGTACTGGTCTTCTTCGCCTCTCTTCCTCCTGGCGGGCCTCTCTTAGTGCGTTCATCGCCGCGACCTGATCCAGATCGAAGATCCGTGCTCAACCAGTACTCATCTCTCGGAACGGCTGACCTGAATCGTTCGCGGATTCCCGGATGCCCAGGCTGGAAACAGTAGGACCCGCCCCGGAGACCCTGGAGACGCCACGGCCGGACTCGACTAGGCTCCTACGGTCCCCTCGGCTGACGCTGGAGGCAAAGTAGAAAGGTGAATGATTTCCCGAGCTGCCTGAGCGGCTGTCGCCACAATGAAAATCACTCTCTTTCAGCGAAGGATGCCGCTGAAAGACCGAATGGGGAATTAAAATCCTTGCCGGAGCCCGGAAAATCATCGATCTTGATGGTACGATGCCCGCCGGGCAGACGCTGCATTCTTACCTTCACTCCTAAACGCCTGAGGTCCATGGTGTTTTCTTCTAAATCGATTCTGGACCCCCGCATTTCTTGAAAGCCTACTGGAAGCAGGGGCGGAACGTCCTCTCTAAGAACGTCGAGCTCAAAGATCCCGGACTTTCCCTGGATCCCCGTGGGAATGAGGGCCGTGTGAAGCGCCTTCGCGCCTCCGCCCACTCCTCTGGCCGATGGGTTCCGTGGGGCCACGAGCGGGACCCTGAGGCCCTTGCTCCTCAAAGCTTCTACATGCCTATTCAGATATGGCAAACCAATCAGTCCTTGTCCTGCCGCCGTGTCCACCACGGCCTCCCCAGGCGGGGCGGTGAGCAGCGCGAGCTCGTCCTGCTGCGGCAGCTGCTCTCCGCCGCCCGCCTCGTTCTCCACGACGCTGGGGTCCAGGACGTTCGCGTGCACGTAGCCGGTGACGAATGACGCTGCCCCTCCTCCGGTTGCACTGGCACTGTGGCTCTGGCCGTTCCGGTCTGGACACTCGCGTGACCAATGGCCTTTTCTTTCCGCATGTCCTGCACTTGGTCCTCTTGATCAACTCGGCGAGGGGCAGTCGATTGTGCCTGGACCGATGTTCCCCTTTTGCCGAGCGATGTCCCTTCTTGAACCGTCCCTTGTCTCGATCTCCTACCTTGATCTCGATCTCTCTGGAGCGGTCAAGGAACTTGCGATCCACCTTGAGCTTTCTTTTCAGGGCTCGATTTTGCTCCCATGTCTTGCGCCTGTCTTCTTGCATCGTGCTGAAGACGTACTTGAGCTCGTCATCGTAGAGGTCCATCTGGTCTAGAGCGACATATGTTTCCGCTTCACCCTCCGCGTCCAGCGATGAAGCGTCATCCCAGTCGAGCAGCGAGTCCGCGCCCCGGTCGTCGGCGGAGTTGGTTGGGCCCATGTACAGGGAAACTTTGCCCGGCAACCTCTGGTTGCTCAACGTGGTAAGCCTTGGACCGTTGGTGGCTGAGATGTTCGCGCCTGGTCACGTCCATCTCACGATTGGCCGCCAGTGCCTCTTGATACGAATCCTTGGTCGCATCTGCAACTTCATCAACTGGGTGCCTCGCTCGTCCAAGCCAACACCCTCCTCCAGAAACATGTGCTTCCAATCGTCTGGCAGGGGAAGGCCGAGAGTGCCGACCTTGTCGAAAGCTAGATCAAGCCTCGCTGCATATTCTGTGAGTCCTTCTCCCTGCTTTCGCTGGAACCAGAAGAGACATTCTCGTCCTGCCTTGCGTTTTCATCTCCGACTCTTTCTCCCACAGCAAGTCTAACCTGGCGATGACCTTGTCCGCGCCGCCGTCGGAGATCAGATCCTCATCTGTGATGTCTTCCAGCTTGCGTTGAAGGTCCAGCGGCAGCAGCTTCATGATGCGGTCTGCGTGCTTATGCCTAACCACATCTGTAGTCTGCCTCCAACGCATTATCTTCCTCCGCCACAGCTTGTACTCTGGCCACCGGGACCAAGCGTCCAGGTCCGTGAAGTCCTTTCCTCTGGGCTTCTCGTCGCTCTTCCACTTCTGTGCATTCGACGGCTCACTCCACGTGTTCTCATGCCAATTCCAGTTCTCCCAGCCAATGTACTTCCACCCGTGGGATCTGTCCGTCCAACCGCCTGCGTAGTTCTTCCAGCTGCTGAAATCGTTCCACCAGCCATCCGAACGGCGAGACTGATCCCACGGATCTCGTCCCCCTTGCTGCCGCGGATCCCCCTTCTCTCCCTGGCCGTCCTTGGCTATGCTCACGTCCGCCGTGGCCTCTGGGCTCTCGCCCTGGCTGGCACTCGACGCTGCAGTCGCCATGATACCTCTGGCCTGGTCGAGAAGGGCTCGCATCTGTTCCATCGTGATCTGAAACTGTCCGTCCTCGTTCTGCCACTGTTGAGCAATCCCTATCACCTGCTCGATAGACTCCTGGCCCCTGTTCCTAATATCGTCGTTAGAAAAAACACCGCTCTCCGATCCCGTCATGACTTCCGCAGATCCACGGCGACGCCCTCGGACGCTCCGCAACCACTGTCCCCCTGGCGATGGCGTTTTCGAACGCGACGGTGCTCTCAAACGGGCGATGTCCCCTCTGAACAGTATCCAAGACTTCTCTATCAGCTCGGTGACCCTCCAGGCGGATGGGGAGTAGGTGTTGGGGAAAGTGGAAGGTGAGGGAATCGGGATTGGCTGTGGAGAAAAAGGACTTGAGCCAAAGTGGTCACGGACCGGTCTCTTCTCCCTCTCCCCCCCAGCATACACTGTCAAGCTCAGGACTTTGGGGGGCTCGCCAAAGTCACGCGCCAGAGGCACTCGATGGCAGAAGGGGATCTCCTTGAACGATGAGAGGATGCCGCCCGAGACTTGCGCTCACGCCTAGGGGGGGCAGGTGGCGTCGAGCCAGGCGAGACAGGCAATATCTCACCACCAGAGTCCATAGGACCAGGAGCCCGACCCCGAGTCTTCCGACCAGGGGTGCCATCGCTCTTGGAGGCCTTAGAGGCTTTGCGATTATGTTTCTCCTTCTTGTCAGACTTCTCACCCATGCGCGTACGGTCGACTCCCATGCCACAGCGCATAGAGATGTCGACAGGTGCTCGGGCCTGTGTCCGGTGAGGTATACTCTCGGCCCCAGCAGCGAGCAGCTCGACTGGGGTTGCCTGAATCGATAGCTATCCTCGGACTGGAGGTATCCGTTTCCTGTCCGAGGGACAAAAACATCTTGAGCCAAAATGGCTACGGAGGAAGAGGAAGAAAGGGAGGAGGAGGAGGAGGATTGGGATTGGGATTGGGCCCGTGGGAGTTCAACAGCAACCGTTGGACGCCTGCCTACACCGCCTACCTTCACAGTTAGGGGAACTCTGGGGGGCGAATCGTGCTTCGCCAAACCGTCAGATGCGGCCCGTGGCTCACGACGGACGCCGCACCGCCCCTACGAGCACCCCCTGGACGGCGCGCAGCATACGGAGGGCCCGCTCTTGGGGACCAGTGAGAGTGCTACCGAGAACCCTTCTTACCCTTGCCCCTGCCCTTGGCCCTTGAAGGCCCCCCCTCTCTTGGATGGTCGGGGCATTGGGCACTCCAGAACCATTTGCTGAGGGCAAAGGGGGGGGGGGGGGTCGCGGGTTCAAAACTTCAGAAGACACTAAACCCCTACGAATTAGGTCGGCCAACCTTTCACTCGCCCGCAGCGGATGTTGGTGACTGACGCCACGGGAATCCGACGCGGGTCAGCTGTTCAAGGGCAACCTACTTGACTGTAAAAAGCTGATGCCGCTACTGCTGCTACCTCTACCTCCTTTTACTATGCCTGGGCTGCGCCCGTCTACTTGAACTCCGCCAGCAGCTTCGAAGCGCCCCGCTCCAGTGGGCCCCTCGGCGCGGGCCCGATGCGCCTCTCCGCCTTCAGCGTCTCGAGCAGGGCCGCCATGATCTGCATCAGCTGCGCATAGTTTGGGTGCTGCGTGTCGAATGCAATGATCAACCTGCCCCTCGGGTTGCTCTCCGTCTTGTTCTTGTTGCGCTTCCATTGCCAATGCAGCACCAGCTCCCCCACTTGCACCGCCGACGCCTTGCACAGGTATTCCTTGTAGAACTCTCGAGCAATGGCCATCCACGGCTCTTGCTTCACTCCTTCTTTGTTGTACTGCGAGGCCGCCCAGTGCATGGTCGTCACGAAGATGGTCACGAAGGGCGGTCCTCTGCTCTGGAAGTCGACGGCTTCTCCTTTCTTTGCCTTGGCCTTGAGCTCCTGCGACTGGTCGTTGTAGTCCGCCCCCGCGCTCTCGTTCGTCGCCGCGAAGTCCGCGTCCGCGCAGATGTCGCACGTGCGGCACACCGTGCTCGACACCTCTGCCAGCGCACGGCTGTCCGTGAGCACGAGCTTGCCGAGGATGAGCACCAGCTTGACCAGCGCGTCTTGCCCGCGCGCCGCCTTCTTCGCCTCCTCCCCGACGTTGCTGCCGCCTGCGTCGCCACCGCGGCCCCTTTTGCTCGCAGGGCCTGGCGACGGGTCCCTCAGCCACGCGGGGCGCTCCAGCACATCCTCGATCGCCACCACCTCCGACCTGAGCAGCGGCCGGCCCAGGAGAGGATAATACTCCGAGATCTGCCTCTGGGGCAGGTGATATGGGCGGGCCCACATCTCACGGAAGATGGCATGTGACCAAATGGCTGCATAAATTGTCCAAATCGCTGGAGTGATACCCGCATACTCTGCATACCAATGACGGCGGAGGCCTAACTCCCGAGAGCGTTGCCGAACCCATTGACGGACACGTACCAAACATCA
>CAUYUJ010017226.1:0-7500 GCA_963575745.1 Prorocentrum cordatum
AAATCTGCATTAGCCTGGCGAATGGCGCAAGAGTGGGCAGTTGTGAGTAGCGCAGTTGTGAGTATCGTCTTCGGTGGAGCTCCCTCTGTGGCCACGAAGCGTGTGAGAATTGTACCCAAATTGGCGGCGAGGTGAGCGCATTCGAACGCAACCACTGGGGCCTTCGGTGGGGTTCCCGATAGGGCCACGAAACGTATGAGGGCTGTGCGAAGTATGTGGGGCGGGCGCGCGCATGCGAACACCGCCACTGGGGGCTTCGGTGGAGCTCCCTATTAGGGCCGCGAAACGTGTGAGGGGTGTACCGACATGGGTGGGGCGGACGCACGTGAACACCGCCATTGGGGCCTTCGCTGGCGCTCACTGTGGGGCCGCGAATCGTGTGAGTGGTGAGCCGAACATGGTTGCGGCGGGCGCATGCTCACGCAGCCACTGGGGCCTTCGGTGGAGCTCCTCATGGGGCCACGAAGCCATGTGGGAGGTGTGCAGAAATAGGCGGGGCGGGCGCTTGCGAATACCTCCACTGGGGGGTTCGGTCTCCCTCCCCGAAACTGCCGAAATGAGTTCGCTGGGCGCATGCGAACGCAGCCACTGAGGCCTTCGGTGGAGCTCCCTATGGGGCCACGAAGCGTGAGGGGTGGGTGCGGTGGGCGCATGCGAACGCAAACACTGGGGCCGTCGGTGGAGCTCCCAGTTGGGCCACGAGACGTGTGAGGGTTGTGTCTACATGGGTGCGGTGGGCGGCAGCCACTGGGCCCTTCGGTGGAGCTCCCTATGGGGCCACGAGACGTGTGAGGGGTGTGCCGACATGGGTGCGGTGGGCGCATGCTCACGCAGCATGCTCGCGCAGCCACTGGGGCCTTCGACGGTGGAGCTCCCTCTTTATGGGGCCACGAGACGTGTGAGGGGTGCCGAGATGGGTGCGGTGGGCGCATGCGAACGCAGCCATGGGGGCCTTCGGTGGAGCTCCCTACGGGACCACGAAACGCGTAGGGGTGTACCGAAATGGTTGACTCGTGGATTCCTTGGATCGGTGCTGGAACCCGCTCCCCGGCGCGCGGAGCGCGCCAGGGTTGGCGCCGGAGGCGCCGCCAGGGGAGCCCAGCGCCGATGCGAGAAATCGGCGCGGCGCTCCGGAAATCTGCGCTTATGCGTACCGTTTTTCCTCCTTAGCATCATGGAGTCATCTTCATCGTCATCATCATTGTCATCCTCATCCTCATCCTCATCCTCATCGTCATCGAGCCCATACCAAACCCAAACTGCTCCCTGTGCCGGCGCCTTTGCTCGGCGGCGGGCGAGGGGAGAACAGAGAAGGAGAAGGCCGTCTCAGAAGGTTCGGAAGTCCCCGGGCCATCTGAGAAGCCCCCCGGCCTTCAGACAGCCATCTCCGTCCGACTACCTACCAGACCACCCCGACCCAACCCGAAGACCCAGATTTCGGGTCGGGGGGGGGGGCTGGGTTCCACATGCGATGTTTCAGTGTTCCCCGGCGCCCCCCCCCCCCCCACACTGGGAACGGAGGGCAAACTGGGGCCTTCCATTTGGGATGGGGTGGCTTGGCGTGAGGTGGCCGTCTCCGGAGAAGGCTCCCGAGGCTGCCCGGGAGGCCAAAAAGCCTCCTGGGCTCTCCGAAGAGGCCCGCTCCCTCTGCCTGCCATCCCCCCAGGGGCCCGCCGCCGACCGGCGGCGGGTCCACCGAGGATCCGCCCGCGAAGCTGGACCTGCTCCTCCTCCTCCTCCTCCTCCTCCTCCTCCCCTCTCCCTCCTCCCCTCCTCCTCCTCCTCCTCTCACCTGCCTTACCTACATCCCTCCTCCTCCTCATGCCCCCTCCTCCTCCTCCTCCTTCTCCTCTCCTCCTCCCTCTCCTCCTCCTGATCCTATCCTCCTCCTGCTCCTCCTCCTCCTACTTCCCTCTCCTCTCCTCCTCCTCCGTCCTCGTCCCCTCCTCCCCTCCTCCTCCTCCTCCTCCTCCTCCTCCTCCTCCTCCTCCTCCCCTCTCCTCCTCCTCACTCTGGACCTCCCACCCCCATCCCCCTGCACTTTGGGACGCCCATCCGCCGCGACGCGGGAGGCCCACGAACGAGCGGGCAGGCGACCACCGCAGCGGCCAGGCGTCCAGGACTCGCCGACACCAGGCGAGCGACGGCACGAAGAGGCTCCTGTGCGAGGTGGCGCGGCGACCTTGCGCGGCGCCCCTCGCAGGCCGCCAGCGCGGTGCGCCACGCTGGACACGAGGGCGCTGTCGCGCGACCTCACGCGGGCAGCTTCCGCGCGAAGGGCGGCGAGTAGTTGCCCCCGTTCTCATCCGTCGCCCAGGCGGGCGAGGCCTCCGTTCTCCTGCCTACTCTGACGCGCGAGACTTGTCCAAAAAGTTGGCGTGGGGACGGGACTCAGGATGTCGGAACAAAAATGGGGGTAGTCTGATTTGGGAGGGGGTCGGATTTGAGCTGTCTTGGATGCTTCCCAGGGGTCTGGGCAAACGGCCACCGTTTCATGGCCAATCTGGGGGGGTCAGAGATGGCTCGTCTGGGAGGCTTGTGTGAAATGTGGGAGATCTGGAAGGAGGAGGAGGAGGAGGAAGAGGAGGATGAGGAGGAGGGAGACGCGGGGGGGGAGGAGGAGGAGGAGGAGGAGGAGGAGGAGGAGGAGGAGGAGGAGGAGGAGGAGGAGGAGGAGGCGGCGGCGGCGGCCGGCGGCGCGGCGGAGGCGGAGGAGGAGGAGGAGGAGGAGGAGGAGGAGGAGGGAAGGAGGAGGAGGAGGAGGAGGAGGAGGAGGAACGGGAAGCTCACAGCAAGGCAAAGCGCGATCCCCGAGCAAAGGCAGGGAGCACACGAGCTCCGCCGCGACCTGCTCCCACGGGGGACCCCCGACAGAGCGAAACGGGCACAACTCAGGAAGAACGGCGGCGGCGGCGGCGACGACGACGACGGCCACGACGACGACGACTACGACGCCGACGACGGCGACGGCGACGACGACGACGACGACGGCGACGGCTACGACGACGACGACGACGACGATGACAATGACGACGACGACAAGGACGACAACAAGACCGACGACGACGACGACAACGACGACGATGACGACGACGACGACGACGACGACGACGACGACGACGAAGCCGCCGCCGACAACGCCAACGCCGCGGGCAAAGCCGCGGCGGCGGCGGGGCGCGTCCTGCGGAGCCCGGACGGGGGCGCAGAGCCTCGGCCTGGAAGCGGCGGAGGTCCAGCGGGAAGCCCGCCGCGTGGCGGAAGAGCTCCAAGCCTCTGGGAAGGAGGAGGAGGGGGAGGAGGAGGAGGAGGAGGAGGAGGAGGAGGAGGAGGAGGAGGAGGAGGAAGAGGAGGGGGAGGAGGAGGAGGAGGCCTCGGGCAAGAGTAGAGTCTATCATAAGTTGCAAGAGAAGGAGGGGGAGAGGGAGGAGGAGGAGGAGGAGGAGGAGGAGGAAGGAGGAGGAGGAGGAGGAAGAAAAGGAAGGAGGAAGAGGAGGAGGAGGAGGAGGAGGAGGAGGAGGAAGACGGGGAGGAGGAGGAGGAGGAGGAGGAGGAGGAGGAGGAGGAGGAGGAGCGATTCGCTGGGCGATTCGTCGGTCGTCGTAGACGTGCCCGCCCCCCTTCCGCCGCCTGCCGAGCGCTCGCCTGCTCAGGGCGCGCGTGACTGGGCGGCGGCGGCGGGGGCGGCGGGTGGCCGCGCGCCAGGGGGCGCGGCGGCCGCGGCGGGCCAGCGCCTGCGGGGCCCCGCGCTTCCGTCCTCCTCGCGGGCGGCCGCGGCGCCGGTCGCGCCCGCGGCGTCGGCGGGGCCGCCGTCTCGTCCAGCAGCTTCCTCAGCTCTCGCAGCGGCAGCAGCTTGCACTAGGGCTCGGCCTGGTGCGTCACCTCTGCGCTGCTGCTTGGTCTGGCTGCTGCGCGCTCTCGCTCCGCCTGCAGGAGCTGACGAGCTGTCTCCTCATCTTCTGGCGACCTTGACTCTGGGGCTACGCCTGGCGGCAGGGCCTCCTCGTCAGGGGTGTTATCGTCCTCGTTGTTGGCCGCCGTGCGCAGCAAGGAGATCTTTTCGTCCGTCGTGCGCTGCTGGCGCTGGTCCCCTACCTCCTCTACTTCCTCATCTTTCGCTTCCTCGGCATCGTCTTCATTATTTGGCTTCGGCCAATCCTCGGCTTCCGCTTCCTCTGCATCTTTCTCCTTCTTCACCTTCTGCCAGTCCCCTGCGTCGGCGAGCTTTCACCATGCCTTCAGCTGGTACCTTCTCGATTCGCAGGCTGGCTGTCCTGCATGACGTAGCTTGTCCGACACCATCCCTGCGGCTGAGCTCGCGCATAACGTGCAGAACGACCTTCTTTGACTTCACCACCATCTGGGCGGGTGCGACGCGTGCAACTCCACTCCGTGGCACATGGTGCCCGTGCCCGTCTCGGGCGGGGGGGGGTCCGCACTGCTGGGCAAACCGCTCCCGCAGGTTAGTGAGGGCCGTGGCTACGGAGACCGCCTCATTGCAGCACCTGCATTTCCAACCGCGGCCTCACCGTGGCCTCACCAGGTTGCGCGCGGTGGGTAGCCTCTTCTTCTCGTCTTCAGTTTTCTTTCGCGCGCGTCTGGCTCGCATTTCTCTTCTCCCCGCTGCCTCCAGGTCCCTGCGCTCTGTCGGCCCTCTCCCAGCGGCGCCCCGAATGCATGCAACTATCCTTGACTTGTCCATGCTTGCCGTGGCCCTCGCCCACTCGCACCAGCTCATGCGGTTCTCGAGGGTGGCGTGCTGGCGAGCACCTGCGTCTGCGAGGCGGTCCGCCAGCTGGTTGCCTTCCCACGCTTCTCGAGGTGCGTACTTTGCTTCCGCATCTCCCACGCTCATGCGGCTGTTCACGTGGCGCATGTGTATCTGGTCGCGCCCACCCCCTTGCTGTCCCGTGGCCTTCCGCGCCCCGCGCCAGAGGTCGCAATTGGCACCGTTCTTCCCATCTGCTCCCTCACGTCTCGCGCCCCACCCGACGCGGGTGAAATCGCTGTCCGCCCAGTAGTGGAGCTTCCCGCTGGTGGAGTCTAGGCGGTTGATGAAAGCCGATAGTTCAGCTCGGTCGTTGCTCTGCCTAGCTTCAGGTAGCGGCCCGAACTTGGCGGCCTTCACCTCGCAGTCGTCGCCGTTGCATTCGCCTCCTGATCCGTCTTCGCTCGCCGCGGAAGCACCTCCTTCATGTGATCGGGTTTTCTTCTTGCGTGCACAGACCGATCCTGGATTCCTGCTCTGCGTTCTCGCACGTCGGCGGCACTGCCCAAGTCTTCGGCGCGAAACCTTTCAGCCAGAACGCAGGTGCTTCTTCCGCTCCTCTCTCGGCTCCTGCCACGAGCCCTCTTGTCTAGTCCATGATGCCCTGGTTCCTTCTCGTCGCGCAGGTGCCTCTGGCGCGGTGGAAGTCGCCCTCTTTCTGGCCGCGCTCGCAAGGGCGGCCGGCCCCCCCGAACTCATGGAAATTTCGCTCCTTGGCCCAGGTCCCCGCGCAGGCGGCTGCTGGGAGCGCGCCGCATGCACGATGCCTCCCTCTCTTCCTGAAGTGCCCCAAGTGTTTGACCAAGTCCGTTGCGCCCACTCCTGCTTCGGTCCCCTTGCCGCCGCGGCGATGGGCCGCTCGTTCCCGCGCGTGCTTCTGCAAGTCTGCCAGCATCGCGTCCATGATGTTCGCAGGATCGCCGTGCTCCTCGTCTTCGGAGAACCTCCACTGGTTGCCCTCCGCGCCCAGCCAGATGTCTGGCCCTCTTGAGTCCCGACCGAACCCCCAGAGCGCGGGGGCGATGCTGCCCATGACTCCTCTTCTATGCTGCCATCTTCTGCGCTGCTCCGTCCTCTTTAGACGAAAACAAGTATTCGGCCGCGCCTTTCGCGCCTGCTCTCTCAGGTCACGGCTCTTGGCCCACGGGTCGAACCGCCCCCTCATCTGGCCCATGGGTTTCACCGTCGCGGGGGCGTTGGCCTCGAGCGCCAGGAAGGTCGCGAGGCATCTGCCTGGCCAGGCCCTGCGCAGAGCCCGCGCGCACCTCCCCCTTGCCGCCCCGATTGCCCAGCCGCCGCCCCGGCAGGAGGCTTTGGGCGCAGCGCGCCCGCACCCAGCGCCGCGCGCTGCGAGCCTCCTCGGGGCTCGACGGTCAGACGCGCCAGCCCGCGCCGAGGCCGCGCAATCGGCGAGCGGGCCAGCCGCGCCGCCCCGCGACGGGCGCGCGACGGCGAGCGGGCTAGCCGCGGGCAGGCGGGCGCGCGAGACGCGCGCGCGCGAGCCAGCCTGGCCCAGGCGAGCTCGCGAGCAGCGCGCGCAGTCGCGCGCGCTGCCGCGGGTGGATGCCGCCGCGGCTAGGGCGCGCGCGCCACAGCGCAGGCCCCATGACTAGGAAAGGCGCTGCCGGCGGCAACGGCGGAGCTGGGCCTCCTGGAAGACACAGAGGCACTGGGCCCGCCGCAGGAGCTGCTGCCGGGCGAGCCTCTTGGCGCATGCCCCCGCCGCCGCCAGGACGGTGGTGTCAGACGTGTGGCGCGCTGAACGGACCTGCCGATCTGCCGTGCCGGACATGCTCTCCGCCCCCCAACAGTCCACCTGCACATGGGGACGGAGGCATCGAGCCGAGCCAGCAGCGACAGAAGTCCCGGCAGAGGAAGGACCGCACAAAATCTGGGTCCCGCCGCCGACGAAGCCGACGGCCGAGTGAGCCAAGGCCGCGATCCAGCCCCCGCGCAAGGTTCGCCGACGAGGAGGAGTCCGACGGAGCCCAGGCATCAAATGGAGGACGAATTGCGCAGTCCAGCCCTCCGCTCTCCCGCTCGACGCAAAGTCTCATCCAGCGCGGGTAGAGCCCCCCTGGGGCATCGACCCGTTTCAGGTTCCAGAATCACCCTGGAACGGTTCCGGGGTGAAAATTGGAACCTGAAACGGGTGATTTTCCATCTGGGCGCTCTCGGGGGCCTTGCGGGCGCATCTTGGGGAAGGGGGGGGGCGTACCCGAGCTCCCAAAATGGCCATTTTCCAAATGAAATCTCTTATTGGGGAGCTTGTTTTTCGCGGCTGGGCCCTCCCGCGCAGCGTCGGGAGGTCCCAGATGGATTTTCACCCCAGAACCGTTCCAGGGTGAAAATCCATCTGGAACCCTCTCCCACCGCAAAACGGCTCTGTCGGGGATGGGGGGAGTGTACGAGCTCCCAAAATGGCAATCTCCCGATTGAAATCTCGTATTTAGGAGCTTGTTTTTCGCGGCTGGGCCCTCCCGCGCAGCGTCGGGAGGTCCCAGATGGAGCTTCACTCCGGAACCGTTCAAATCCATCTGGAACCCTCCCCCGACGCAAAACGGCTTTGTCGGGGATGGAGGAGGTGCGCGCCCGAGCTCCCAAAATGGCAGTTTTCCCACGGAAATCTCTTATTGGGGAGCTTGTTTTTCGCGGCTGGGCTCTGCTGCGCAGCGTCGGGAGGTCCCAGATGGATTTTCACCCCGAACCGTTCCAGGGTGAAAATCCATCTGGAA
>CAUYUJ010017226.1:12500-14019 GCA_963575745.1 Prorocentrum cordatum
CATCATCATTCATCATCTCTCATCATTCATCCTCATCATCATTCATCATATGTTATCATCCTCAGCATCAGCAGCAGCATCAGCATCACACATCTCAGCATCATGGCCACAAGCATCGGCATCAGCATCAGCAGCAGCCATCATCAGCATCAGATCAGCATCAGCATCAGCATCAGGCATCCTCATCCTCATCCTCATCCTCATCCTCATCCTCATCCTCATCCTCATCCTTCTCCTCCTCCTCCTCATCCTCCTCCTCCTCCTCCTCCTCTTCCTCGTCCTCCTCCTCCTCCTCCTCCTCCTCCTCCTCCTCTTCCTCCTCCTCCTCATCATCATCATCATAGAGAGGTCCCAGATGGATTTTCACCCCGGAACCGTTCCAGGGTGAAAATCCAACCCCCTCCCGACGCAAAAGGGCTCTGTCGGGGATGGGGGGGGGCGTACCCGAGCTCCCCAAATGACCATTTTCCAAATGAAATCTCTTATTGGGGAGCTCGTTTTTCGCAGTTGGGCCCTCCCGCGCAGCGTCGGGAGGTGCCAGATGGATTTTCACCCCGGAACCGTTCCAGGGTGAAAATCCATCTGGAACCCCCTCCCGACGCAAAACCGCTCTGTCGGGGATGGGAGGGGCGCGCCCGAGCTCCCAAAATGGCCATTTTCCAAATGAAATCTCTTATTGGGGAACTCGTTTTTCGCGGCTGGGCCCTGCCGCGCAGCGTCGGGAGGTCCCAGATGGATTTTCACCCCGGAACCGTTCCAGGAAGAAAATCCATTTGGAACCCCCTCCCGACGCAAAACGGGCTCTGTCGGGGATGGGGAAGGGGGTGTACCCGAGCTCCCAAAATGGCAATTTTCCAGAAGAAATCTTTGATTGGAGAGCTTGTTTTTCGCGGCTGGGCCCTCCCGCGCAGCGTCGGGACGTTGCAGATGGATTTTCACCGCGGAACCGTTCCAGGGTGAAAATCCATCTGGAACCCCCTTCCGACGCAAAACGGCTCTGTCGGGGACGGGGGGGTGTACCCGAGCTCCCCAAATGGCAATTTTCCAAATGAAATCTCTGATTGGGGAGCTTGTTTTTCGCGGCTGGGCCCTCCCGCGCAGCGTCGGGAGGTCCCAGATGGATTTTCACTCTGGAACCGTTCCAGGGTGAAAATCCATCTGGAACCCCCCCCCGAAGCAAAACGGCTCTGTCGGGGATGGGGGGTGGTGTACCCGAGCCCCCAAAATGGCAATTTTCCAAAAGAAATCTCTTGTTGGGGAGCTTGTTTTTCGCGGCTGGGCCCTCCCGCGCAGCGTCGGGAGGTCCCAGATGGATTTTCACCCCGGAACCGTTCCAGGGTGAAAATCCATCTGGAACCCCCTCCCGACGCAAAACCGCTCTGTCGGGGAGGGGGGGGGCGTGCCCGAGCTCCCAAAATGGCAATTTTCCACATGAAATCTCTTATTGGGGAGCTCGTTTTTCGCGGCTGGGCCCTGCCGCGCAGCGTCGGGAGGTCCCAGATGGATTTTCACCCCGGAA
>CAUYUJ010017226.1:14119-39119 GCA_963575745.1 Prorocentrum cordatum
AAAGCGCACTGCGAACAACTTCTGTTTTACCGTACCCTCCGTGCGCTTCAGCACCTTAGCCAACACGATGACGAAGCCCAACAGTGCCTCCTCGTTGGCGTGTCGCTCCTCGCGGTCGCGTCCCTCCAGCCAGGGCGACTCCCCTTGGGCTGCCCTGAAGCTCTGCCACTGCTTCCAGCCGGTCTCGTAGCCAGCGCGGGTTCCCTCGGACAGTCGCAGCATCAGCGCCTCACGCTTCTGCTCTTCGATCCACCGGCCGTAGTCGTCCCCTCCCAGCATCGGGTGGTCCGGCAGGGCGATGGAGGCACGAGCGCGGCCCAGGGCGACCGGCTTGACCAGGCCCTGGGTCTCCACCTTCTTGCCCCGGTTGGGGCTCTTCTTCCGCCGCTTCTTGGGGATGTTGACGACTGCGCCCAGGTTCACCTCCTCCGCGTCGGGGGGGGGCTCGGGGCCCCGCACGAGGTCCTCCTCGATGGCCTTGAAGCGGACGCCCTGGCTCTTGCGCCTCGCTTTATGGACGTCGTCGCTCAGTACTCCAGCGTGCTGGTTGTCCTCTGGCCTGTCAGCTTTCACCTGGAGCTCGCTCCGCGCCCGTGCCCTGAGCCACCGTCGAGTTGTCTCCCAGGCGGCCGTTTCTGCGGGATCGTGGCAGCCGCCTGCCCGCTGGGTGGTCTGCGACAGTGCGTCCACAGCCGATCCGAGCACAGCTCTCGCCGTCTCTGGCGGCAGGGACCTCGCCGCTTCTCGCATCAGGGTGGCCTCGGAGTCGCCTCGGGCTCGTCGCTGCACCCACGACTCCTCGTCGCCTCCTTGCACGATCCAAACCTCTTCCGGCGACAGCGCCCTGATGCGCCCGCCACTGCGTCCTGGGACGTGGATCAGGGTTCCTCCCGGTCCGCCCGGGCCCTCCGCGGGCCAGCGAACCGTGCCGATCGGGCCGTCGACTGAGCAGACCAGGTGCTTGGTGCCGGCGATCTTGATGTGGCCGATGCCCTTGGGCAGTGTGGGGTCGGAGCCCCCCCGGGCTGCAGGGTCCCAAGTGACGCTCCCTTCGTCGTCGAGCCAGTGGTGACAGCCCTCGCTGGGCTTGTCCTTCAGCGCGTGCTTCACTCCATGGGGACAGCGGCGCGCCGGCGGCATGCGCATGCCCGCCAGGCTGACGCCCGCTGGCCCCTTGCCCGCCACGATCAGGCTCCGAGCTCGAGCTGTCATGTCGCCGTAGTGGGTGCAGACGACCTCCAGATCGTACACGCGGTACCCCAGCTTGCGCAGTACCTTGACCACGCGGGTCAGGTCGAGCTTGCCCGGGGCGTCGACCACGACAACTTGTGGCCTCGCCCTGGTAACTGAGGATGCCAACTTCTCGACTTCAAAGCCCTTCGGGTCCAGAGCCAGCGAGCACATGATCCAGTCCACGCCTGTGGAGTCGCCCGTGGTCAGCTCGCCACCGAGCTGCTCCCAGGCTCGCCCGTAAGTTCCCAGTGGGCTTCCCAGCTCGAGGCCCCGGCGCCCTGTGAGGGCGAGGTTGCGAGGCACCGCTGTTGGGGTCCTCAGCGCCCGATGCCGGAGCGCTGACTCCGCAATGGGCCCATCCTCTCCAGGTAGCCGCAGGAGGTGCTCCTTTGCCTCGGCCAACATCTTCCCCCATTCCTCGGGCGGCTCAATACGGGTCCACCCTTTGCGAAGAAGTTCGGAGTGGACCTTCTTGGCCTCTTCCCGCGACAGCCAGTCTGCGATGTCGTTGTGGTAAGTGCGTATGTACAGCGCGGTCGTGCTGAACCCGTAGCAAGCCTCCAGGCGCTGGACGAGGCGAATGAGGTGCCGTGCCAGTGGGTGCTTGGGCCGCCTCTTCGAAATCCACGACCGCACGTTCATGTTGTCGGTGACGTAGAAGACCAGCTCGCCTTGCCACTCGCGACCTCTAGTGGCAGCTAGGGCTACAAACGCGAGCAGCTCCACGATGGCGATCGCCCAATCTTTCTCGGCCCCTGGGTGGCTCAGCACGTCCTCCAGCTGGCGTAGGAGCGGGGCGGCGTCCACGGCCATGTAGTGAGGTGGCATCGCTTTGCTGCCGGCCACTGCCCGCCCCCAGTCGATGCTGCCGATGGTCGTCGTGGTTGCGTCCCCCCCAGTCCATCTCGTCCGGGCGGCGGCCCCTGGGAGTGCCAGGCGCTCGCGCGACCCTAGACAGGAAATGAAGCTTGCCTCGAAAGTGGACGCCCAGGCCTCGGGTGCGTCGAAGAGCACTCGCAGCAGCTCGAGAGTCTGATCCCACTCGTCCCAGGCAAGGGCGACCTCCTCAGCGCTACCTCGGGGTTCCGCCCAGGCTGCGCTGAGCCCACCGCCGAGGAGGCGGTCAATGACTGGCAGCTCGGGCTTGATAGCCGGCTGCGTAGCCACCCAGAACTGGGCCGACCCCCTCAGCTCCTGGACGACTTTGATGGGAACCCGTCGGCATCCATAGCGAAGCTCGTCGATCGCCAAGAGGTGGGCGGCTTTCACGCACTTGGGCTCGGGGAGCCTCGAGCGCTGTTTGTCCACATCCAAGTATAGGCCCCAGACCAGCTGCTCTGCCTGGAAGGTGCCCTCCTCTGCCATCTTGTCGACGTTGATCGCGTCGTTGCCCCAGACGCGCCGCATGCTCGCGTCGCAGTCGGCTGCGCTGAGCCAGGGCCGAAGGCCGACCAGCGGCTCGACCAAGACGCCGTCGTCCATCAACCACTTGGACGACCAGCGCACTGCGTCGTTGACCGCTGGGTCTGGTGGGCGGCGCCGCTCGTGGTCCCACTTGGCACTCCAGGCGAACGCCATGTACTCGCCCGGCGACCCCGACCACCCGAAGACCATCACGCAATGGATCATGATCACGCGCGTGGTCAGACCCACGGCGTCGCCGGGGAGGGAGGTGCCAAACTCGGCCACGTCCTCGTCTCGCACCCAGTGCCACTTGAAGGCCCGCGACACGTCCCGCTTGGCTATCACCTGCGGGACGCCCGGGTGGCGTGCGGACCACCAAAGTGACAGGCGCACAAGGGCTTCGTGCTTGGGCTGGAGCGCTGGCGGATGCAGCTCCTTGGGCGAGTCTCCATTGGCTACCCTCATATCATGTATGGGGCGTCCCTCGCTGCTCACTGTGCGGTCCGGCAACATCTTGGGCACGCGCCCTGACGGGCTCTCGATGAGCTCGGAAGCGGACAGGGCGGCCTCGGCCTCCGGAGTGGCCCAGAGCACGGCGCCGTAGGACGTGTCCTTCCAGGCCTTGGCGTACATCTCCAGCGCATGGTCCCTCGCGGAGGCGTGGGGCTTGGCTATAGTCCGGCGCCTGGGCTGCTGCCTCCGTACGGGGACGCCCTTGCTCGCCATCTCCTGGAGGTACAGCCGGTGATCCTCCTCGAGCGCCTCGCCGAACTCGGGGTCGAGCACTCCCCCGAGCGGGTTCCCGAGAACGAGCTCCCGTTCCTCGCGGAGCCTCGCTGCTGCTGCCTCCACGCTCCCTGCGGCGAGTAGCAGGCGGTTCCCCAGGTCCGTCACCTCTTTCACCAGCTCGGGAGCAAACTCAGCGTGCTCCAGGCACCAGCGCAAGTACTCCTTGGCCTCGGGGGTGCCAGGCCGGGGTGTCGCCGGAGCTGATCGACTCTCGTCCCGGTGTGCCTCCGCACAGCCCTTCTGGTGCGCGCCTCGGCGGGTGTCCGCCGGCGGCACCTCAGGGCCTCCGCACCTGCGCCCCGGATCCCTCGGGTCCGGGGCGGAGCCGCGCCCCCGTCTCTCCTCCTGGGGCGACCTCGCTCGCAGCCGGCCTCGGGCGCCAGGAGCCATCGTCTCGGAGGCAGATGACTCTGAGTCGTCGGGCGCGCCCCCGGGGGGCTTCATGCCCCCAGATGAGGCTGCTCCTCCGCTCCGCCGGCGGCTGCGGCTGCGAGCGCTTGGGACATCCCGACCCTCGTACTCCTCGACGTAAGTCTTCTCAGTCGCGACGTAGATGGGGTCCAAGATTCCACCACCGGCCTGTTCGTCTCGTGGAATGCCCAAGCTCGTCATCTTGAGCTTCAACGTCTCATGCTCCTCCACGTAGCGTGCCAGAATCTCGCCGAGCTGGCGAGGCTCCGGCGGCAGGGATGGATCCGTCGGGTCGGCCCCGGGATATGCCTGCATCAGGACGTCGCTGATCTGCCCGATCCCGTTCAGATACAGGATATCGGCATGCTGCAGGTCGTAGCTCTTGCCACCCCTCCGCACGTCGTTGAAGTTCTTGACGAATCGTCGAGCAGCGTTGCACTTGTGGACCCCCCCACGGCAGGCTACGCCCGGGTGCGCCTCGGCAGCCCGGCGTCCCATCTCATCCGAGGTGGTCTCTGGGTCCTCCTCGGCCTCGGGCGGAGGAGGGGCCCCCGTGGGTGCCTGTGGGCTGTGGGGCTCTGGGGGTGCGCTGGAGGCCCTCTGGTCCTCGCGCTCCCGCCGGCGCGCCTCGCGCTCGAGCCGGGCAGCGCGGCGGGCCTGGACCTCGTTGCGCCTGATCTCCAGCTGTCCTACCACGCGCGCCGCGCTCAGCTCCTGGTCGCCGCCCTCGCTCGCTGCTCGGGCATGCTGCCCCTGAGCTTCAGCGAGCTGTTCCTCAACTCGCATCAAAGCGCCTGAACTCCTCGAAGTGCCACCGCTGGACGTGGGTGCTGAGCTCGCTCGGGCGCCTCCTGCTGCTGCCGCCACTTCGCTGAACGTTGGGGCTGGCTGGCGGCCACTGCCGGTTGCTGAGCTCGCTGCGGCCCCACTCGGCCTTGCCGGCGCTGCTGCTGCTGCTGCCGCTCTATCAGCAATCCTGGCCGTGACCCTCCGCTGACCTTCCTGGGCTGTGGCACCAGGTGCGGGTTGTTGGTCCCGGTTCCATCGGGGGCTCCAGGTGGTCCATTCCTTGGGCGGCTTCAGCGTGGCCCACAGCAGCAACTTCTCGCCGGGGCGCACCGCTTCCTCGTCGTCGAGAGGTGGCCCATATGCCCCTGCAGTGTCGTCGTCCTCTGTGTACTCGAAGAGGTACAACTGGTCGGCGTCGAAGAAGCCCCCCGACAGTGACTCGGCGACCCTTAACCTTGCCTTAACCTCCCCAGCCTCGAACGGGCCCCCCTTGAGCAACACCCACTGGTCCCCCTGCTGCGGGACGAAGACCCGCACCGGGCTGGCCCGCGACGCCTCGTCCTCGGCTTCCCTCGCCTTCTTCTGGCGGCGGTTCTCCTCCTCTTCCTCCTCGGGGCTCTCGTCCCCGTCGCCGTCATCATCGCCGCCTCCGCCAGATCCGCCGCCTCCGCGAGCAGCAGCTTCGCGTGCTTCACGCTTGCGCGCCTTGTTGCGCTTCCAGCCCCCTCGCTTGCCACCTCGTCTGCCACCACGTTTCTCGTCGCCACCCCATGTGGTTATGGTTGGCTCGCCGTCGGTCTCCACCTCCACCTCTTCCTCACCCCGGCCTTCGCCCTTTGAGCTTAGGCCATCCGCCTCCGCCTCGTTCCCCTCCAGGTAGTCCTCCTTTGAATGACCACCTTCTTGGTGGCCCTTTGAGCCCCCCTCGAATTCGACCTCCATTGAGCTTCCCCATATCGAATGAGGTAGGCAGCAGGTGTTGGCGCTCTGCTCCAGGCTGCCGCATTTCACGCTATGCTCGTACTCGTCGGTGGCCCCATCTGCGGTACCGCCGCCCTCTCCGCACAGGTCGGAGGCTGAAAAGAGGGGGGGGGGTCTTGTTCCAGGGCGTCATAGCGCCCGGCCCGCGCCACCTTGTCTTCCAACTTCTCCTCCAAAGCCCGCGCCTCGGCATCCATAGCGGCGATCTGTTGTTCCAGCTTCTCTGGGGCGGTGCCGGCAGCCGCTGCTTTGAGCACGGCTGCCCAGGCAGCGCACAACCGCGGTGCATACTGCCCTGCGTGCTGGGTCCTCCGCATGCCCCGCAATCCCAGCCCGAAGCCTGCGCTTCCCAACTCTCCCTTTACTGCTGCACTGAGCTGGGGAGTACCGCTGGGAACACGTCCTCCACCCTCCAGGTTGGACGGGGCCTGCTTGCCGAGGGTGAAGCGGAGCTCACCCTCGGGGGTCTTGCCGAAGTAGAGGGCCCACTGGCTCTCCGGCAAGGCGGAGTAGTGCCGTTTGGTGCGGAAATCGATCCTCGCCCAGTGGAAATTGTCTGGGGCAGCTCGCGCGATGAGCTGGTTCACGCGGATCAGCTTGTCGTCCGGGGGCAGTGTGACGGTGACCCCGTCGTTGCCGAGGCCGTAGTACTCGCCGGCTTCGCTCAGTTTGGCGCTGAGGTTGATCAATTCGCTGGCCTCGGCTTTGCTGAGCCGCGTGCGAGCATCAAGGTTGTAGGCTTCCACCTGGGCGTCCGTTAGATCGTACGGTAGACCGCCCTCCAACGTGCGGTGCGTGTGATGGCCCGTGCACCTCCTGGCTAGAATCAAGGCATAGGGGTAGAGACCAAGTGATGCCAACCACCAGGTCCGCTTCTGATACCGATGCTGTGGCTCGTCCGGCGGTGCAAGCCCCCACTCGCACATGTCTATGGCGAGAACCCGGGCTCCCGTCGTACGCATCAAGGCCCGCATGCAGGGGCGATCCCACAGCTTGGGGTACCGCCCATCCCGTGCTGACGACTCGATGAGGAACTCTCGTCCCGCTTCGTAGCCCCTCTTCGCCCCGATGCACGCGAACTCCCCGAATATGTTGCCGTCGATCTCGATCTGCCGCTCCCCGGTTCCATCTGGGCACTCGAAAGTCCTCGTCCCTCCTGCCGCCAACTGCCAGGGGCAATGGCTCACGCAGGGTGGGGCGAACTGCAGCACGTTGGCCTCGTCGGGGCCAGGGGGCGCGCTGAACTCCTGGTACAGGCGCTCTCGTACCAGTGGGTCGCGTATGTCGAACTGTGGCCGGGGGTCCTTGCCGAGCAACGGCTGCCCGAAGTACTCGACAGACTCGCTGGTGGCGATGCCCGCATCCTTCATGGCCTGCGTCCAACGCCCTGTCCCGGCGAAAATCTCCCGCGTCCTGAGCCCCCATGCGAACGCTGGCCTCAATCGCAGGGGCTCCAAGTCCCCGAAGTCTGGACACTCCACCTCGGTGGGGAGCTCGACCGCGGCGGTTACACCGCCGGCGGCTCTCCCACGCTGCTGCTGCTGTGCTGCCAAGGCTCTGCAATGCTGGCATGGGGGGGGCTTGCTGGCCACCACCGGGCTGCCATCCTCCTCCGAGGCGAGGTACGTCTCCCAGCCCATGGTGGGGAGCTCCTTGAGGTCCTTCCCGCTCGTGGCCCAGGTGCGGATGAGCTCGTCTGCTACCCGCCGGCCGTCGGCTCCGGGCGGTGGGTGGAGGACACGCATATGCCCGCGATGGATAATCACGTGGCACTCTTGCTTGGGCTCTCCCACGGGGAGGACCGTATCGATATCCAAGTGACCCCAGTGGTCGGCACGCCATACTCTAAGCACCACCTCCTCCAAGGCTTCGCATGGGAAGAGGGCGACGCAACGGAAATCTTTGTCGTGGTCGCGATGCACTGCGTCGTGGATGTGCATCCGGACCTCGGCTTCCCTGGGGGATATCCAGGGTGGAGCGTCGGCGAGACCTGCGGCTGCGTCGGTAGCCTTCTCCAGGAGGTCCCTGCGGATCTCGAGGGCCAGGTCCTTGACCTGCTGGGCATCGGGTGGAGTCTCCAGATGTACCCAAAGCTTGGCGGCTGCCAGGTGAAGTGGGAGACACTGCCGCTCCTCTGAAACACCGGCGGCCACCTGTAACCGCTTGGCGATGCACTCGTCCAAGGGCAGCTGGTCCTGGTAGTCGAGGTAGCGCCAAGTATGGCCCTGCACCGTGACGGAGCCTTGACCTACCGATCTCTCAGCGTCCCACCTCACTGGCGTTATGATGACATCGGGGTCGGCTCCCAGGTTGCCAGCCTTCGCTCCAAGGCGGTCCAGCAGCTCGCTAGCTTCGGCGGCCAGGGTGGGTCCGCCTTGGCTCGTCGCCTCGAGGAGCACCTGTTCAACCGAAAGCTCCTCTCCGCGCCCGCGGGCGCACGCGAGACGCGCCAAGACGTGCGACCGCATGTAGTCACTGGCATGGCTCACGGAGTCGAGTACCCCGCTCTCCTGGACGGCCTCGAGCAGCTTCCGCTGGGCCAGAGCTCCCTCGTCTGCGCAGACACTCGTCCCGATCAGGGCCGGGCTGTCGGCCCGCGGGTCCTCGAGCCAGGTCGCATCGGGCCCCTGAGCGGCTTCTCTAAGTTCTGACTCCAGCTCGGTGCACTGGACCTCGGCGTACTCGTCGGGTGGCGCCCAACCTGTCTTGGAAGGCTGGCTCTCTGCCGCGCTAGCGCCTGCAGCCCGTTTGCTGTCCGCCTCGGTCTTCGCCTGGGCCCTCAGCTGTGCAATTCTCCCGTTGACCGACGCCGGGTCAATCTTGGCGGCGTTGCGGAGCCCTCCCCGCCTGAGGAGCTGGCACTGCACGGTCCAGTGCACGTCCTTCAGCCCTTTGATAAGCTCGTGCGAATGTGAGCACCCCGCAGTTCCTTTCTTGCAGCCTATCCAGGTCGAGTTGTCCCAGCAGAGCGGCTTGCCCTGCTTGTCGCAGGGCGCATGCCGGACTGACAGCTTGATCTCCTGGGCGTTCAACCGCTTGCCCGCAGGGTACGCGGCCCGTGCGGAGCTGGCCTTCGGCTGGGCCTTGGCCTTGGGCTTCCTCTTGGGGATGGCGCCAGCTCGCTGCTCCTGAGGCTCGACGGCTGGTTCTTCTCCCCCTCCTCGGACTTCCCCAGCTTTGCCCGGGGCGCCACGCACCCCGTGCATCGAGTCGTTGAGAACGGTCTGAAGGTAGCGCTGCTGTCGCGGGCGTACGACCTCTTGGTAATAGCCTGTGGGAGACTCGAGGTCGAAGACGTTAGGGAAGACGAAAGCTGGGCGTCCGTCCGGCCTGGGAGCAAAGGCCACCATCTTGAGGTCCTCCTTTCTGGGGTTGTCCGTCTGCAGCATGCGCAGGAGGCCTCGCTTCTTGTCTCGGAGCCTCTCGCACCAGGTCGCCCACAGCTCTTCCCACAACTCGTAGACAAACTTGGGCGGGAAGGCGTGGTCGTCCTTCTCACACTCCCGTGCGAGAGTCTCCAGGCAGTCCAGACGCTCCTTGACGTGCTCTCGCCCGAAGACAAGCCCGAAGAACCTGGTCATGTTCTGGGCCTGCCGCTTCCACTGGTCGAAGACCACGGGGGCCCTGGGCCTGGGCTCCAGCTTGGTGTCGTGTGGCGCGCTGTACCTGTCGAACGCGATCGTCTTGCAGGTCGGGAAGTCCGCCACAGACGCCGACCACGGAGCCAGGTTGTCCAGGCTGCTACCGCCGAAGCTTAGCGAGGCGCACGCCATTGCGATCCGGTTGGACACCGTGGTGGGCGTCTCGACGGCGAGCATGAGGGCTTTGTTCTGCTCGCAGGTCCGGCGCAGAGCGTAGAACAGCTCGCGTCCGAGGACTTCGTCGCAGACCTCCACGGTCAGCTGGCCGCAGCCGCGCGCCAGGTAGACGTCCAGCTCCTCGGCCCGTCCCAGCGCCGCCACTGTCCCACGCGGGGCTGCCTTGTCGCCCTGCCGGGCGTTGGCAACCCCTTCCAACGCGTGGAGCATCCTGGCGGTGTTCGCGTCCAGCGCTGCCCCGGGCTGCACGAGGCCGAATGGGTCGGCACTTCCACTGTCCTCTCGGGCCCCAGCAGCGTAGCGTGCCGGTGCTGTGGTCAAGCCTGGGGGCAGGCCCAAGTCACTGACGTGCTGGTCGTAGCAAAACAGGGACCTGATGTTCGGCGCCTGGGGGCGGACGACCGGGCCCAACCCAGCCGTGGTAGCTGGGGGGCCGGCGTCCCGTTGTCCGACGGGGAAGGCCGGCAGGACGACCGCTGGCGAGAGTGATGGGTGTGCTTCAAGCCGAGGCGCGCTGTCGGCCGTGGGGGCCGGCGGCCCCTGTGAGCGGTGGTGCTCGGGTGAGAGCTTGAGGAGCTCTTGGAGGCTGTTAGGCGATGCCTCGGGGGTCTGCGGTCGCGAGGGCACCTGCTGGAGCACCTCCCAGCTGCCAATGTGCCCATCCAGCCGTGCGAGCTCCTCAGGCTCATTCGTCTGCTGCTTGAGGTATCGAGCATGTCGGATGAGGCCGGCGAGCACCTGCTGGGCTTCCTCCCCGAAGCCAGCAGCCACGCTCTGCACAGCGGCCGCATCGCTTGACCCACGGGCCTTCTCCTCCAAGTAGCAGGCCATCATGACTCCTCCCTCATCTCCCTGATGACTATCTCCTGACGCGGGCGCCTCAGAGCTGGCTGCTCGCCCGCCCTCGGCTGACGGCGAACGAGAGCTCCTCCTTGCTGACCCCGAGGGCGGCCGGGGCGAACTGCTGCGATCGAGCCGCCGCCAATGGCTGCGCAGCTTGGCGTCCGCCTCGGTGGCCTGCGCCTCGAAGCTCGGACTGGGTGCCACGCCCCCCTCAGGGTGCCACTTGACTAGGTCGACCACCTTCTCCTTGAGCAGCCGCCAGCGTGCCTCGCTGAGTGGGCCAGCTCGGCCACCCACGGGCAGACCATGCCAAGCTGCCAGCTTGTGCCAAACCTTCTCGGGTACGTTGGTCGCCGAGACGCCGATGCCGAGCTCCTCGCATCCCTGGGGTGCGTGGTGGAGCAGCTCCTCGATGAACCCTGCGGGTAGGCGTCCGGAGGGTCCTGGAGACGGCGCACGGATGACGCCGTCGGGCTTTACGAGGAAGCGGATGGTGACGCCTGCTGGGTCTGCCACCTCGAGCGCCAGCGCACCGTCGAAGTAGTCGGCCACCGTGCTGGCCGCGACGGCATCGACTGCCTTCCCTCTGAAAATCATCCACTGCGCCCCCTCGGGCCAATGCACCCTCGCCCGTAGAATGAAATGTTGTCCAAGGGGCATAGGCGGCTGCGTTGGCGGCTGGGGGCAGCCCGGAACCGGCGGCGCTTCGAAGCGCACGCTCGGTGGTCCAGCCGGCGACGGGACGGGGTCGCCAGGGCTGGAAGGCGCCTCTCGCGCGGAGGGCGGGGGTGCGGTGCGCTCAGGAGTGCGGCTCCTGGCTGGGGCGGCCGCCCGCTCTGGTGTGCGGCTCCGTGCGGCAGGGCTCCGCCGAGCTCGACGCCGTAGTCCTGCGAAGAACCCGACTCCTGCTGGGTTGTCGTGTATTGCACGGGCTGCGTCACCCCCAAGGTGTTGCAGACAGAGAGGAACCCCTGAGGCCATGCCCACCGCTTCCCGGAAGCAGGTCACCTGAGAGCACTTCTCACCGTAGCGCAGGACCATGTAGATCTGCCGGTGGTGCTCGCAGAGGCAGGCCGTTGCGCTCCCCTCACTCGGGAGAGGGAGGTCCGAGGCCCGCCCGTCCTCCACCAGCAGCACGGTGGGGTCCCCTCGTGCCGCATCTCGACAACCCTCGGGAGCCAGTGGGCGCATCTTACCCTTGATCATGAGCCCCACTTTCACCGCCTCGCAAGGGTTGTCCTCGGCATCTACCTCGGACTCGGACTCCTGGTCAAGTAGTCTTGCCACTGACCCCTGCACGCCAGGCTCCGCATCGCCAGATTTAGGACGGCGGCGGCGCCGGCGGCAGAGGCATGCCCCACAACATGAGCACCACGAGAGGATGTACAATAGCAACTTGTAGACGAGACCCGTCCCCCTCCAGAGCCAGACGAAGATCCGGCAGGGCGTGAACTTCGAATAGTCGCCGAGGTCCACGATGGCCTCGTTGTCGAGGGCCGCGTACTCCTTGCAATGCAGCTCGTTCTCGCGCCCCTTGCACCCAGTACAGCTCGAAGAGCGGCACAGGTGAAGCCAGCGAGGATCCCGTTGCTCCAGCTCGCGCCGGAAGCTCTTGTCGCTAGCACCCTTCACGGAATCGTATTCCACCCACAATCCTTGGCGGTTGATGCGTTCAGGAGACTTCATATTGAGCTTGAGCCGGGCAACCCTGTAGTCCACCCGGATCAAGAGGTCGTTCTGGCCGCGCTTGGAGCCCCGGCCTTCCTTGATGCTCTTGCGATACCAGTCAGTCGTCGGGTCCGCCCCGGTAGTCGGCCCATGCCACACCACGTCGGTGAGCGGCGGGGCCGCCGGCGGAACCAGCTTGTCGAGCTTGACTTCGCCAGGCGTGCGGCGCCTCGGGCAAGGGCAGCAGGCCAGCACCAAGCCGCAGGTCCAAGCCGCCCAGCTGCAGGGCGCGAAGAGCGTCCTCAGGCTGTGGGCCAAGAGCGCGACCATCCCGGTGCTGGCGAAGACCGCCACGAGCCCGGCGATCAGCGGCCAGGCGGAGCCGAACAGGGTGAGGCCCATCTGGTCCGTCATGTAGAGCACCCAGCCACCTTCTGAGCTAAGCCAACCTCCTGCCTCGCGAGTCGAAAAGGCAGACCTGAAACTCCCCACGGCTCTGAAGGTACCCCCACCCATCCCCTCGGCAAACCAGTAGGTGCGGTTGCCGATGTCCTTCCAGCTGATACCGAAAAGACCCCAACCCCTGATCCAGGACGACGGATCCCCATCGGGGGGGTCAGGGGGTGGGTGGGTCGGGTCCTGGGGAGGGGGCCCAGCCGGCGGCGCGGAGCGCTCGCGCGGCGGTCCCCCTCCGCTGCTTCCTGCAGGTGCGGCGCGCCCGCCGGTAGTGGAGACCCCGTCCGGCGGCGCGCCCGCGTGCATCGAGGGGTCCACGGGCGCATCGAGCCAGAACTCCCTCATGTCCACGTTGTCGTCGTAGTACGCGGACTCGGCCTCGGCGTCGGCCTCGGCGATCCCGACGGTCATCGCGAAGATCAGCATCAGGGCTGCCACGCGCCCGCGGCGCCGGCCGACCGGCGGCGGCGTCTGAGCCTTGGGGCAGCTCCTCCGGGCGGGCTCCGGCGCGCACGCGCCACTCGCGGCTCCCGCCTGGCACTGCGCCAGCGCCGGCGCGGGCTCACGCCTGGCTACTAGCTCGTCGGGGGGGCTCAGCGGCCCCGCCTCGACGGATGCCACCTCGCCCCTGGGTGCTCCGCGGCTGGCGTGAGCCGGCGCCGCTCGGCGCCCAGGCCCCCCACCGCTGCGCAGCTGCGCGCCCGCGGGCGGCGACGCTGCCGCCCACCAGCCGCGCGGCGCCAGGCGCGGCATCGTGCGGCCGCGGGCGCCCCTGCCAGGCCTGGACCCAGGCCCGGGAGTCTTCTGGCCCCTCCGGGGCCCGGCCTTAGGCCAACTGAGGCCGACCCCCAGCTTGGCCTTAGAAAGGCTTGAGCCGCGGAGCGGCGGTGAAGAGAGAGGGAGAGAGAAAGGGCAAGCAAGAGGCAAGGGCAGGAGCAAGGGAACCGCAAGTGGAAGCCCGCGCCAGTTCTGGGGACGGGGAGATCCATCAGTTTTACCAAACATCCTAAACGCGCTCGGCGAGCACCTGGGGCGCGCCGGCCGCGCCGCCAAAAACAAAGAGCAGGGATCGCAAACTCATCCGCCGCGGCCGGGAGCCCGGAATCCCAGGGGAATACGACACTGCGGGTGGTTTCTGAGGCATTTTTGCTGTTACGCTGACGGCGCGCCGCCGCCAGCGCAACAGCGCGGGACCCCAGGGATCCGAAACCTCGCGCAGGCCCGCTCCTGGAGGAGCGGGGAGCCCATTCTTTGGACTTTGGCCCAGATTTCGTGGGCGACCCCAAGGTCGAGCAGGCCCCGGGGCGCAGAGTTCATGGGGACTTCGGCCCAGGGAGCGGGGCGGGAAGCTGGCGGAAGGCCTGTGGGAGGCCAGTGGGAGCTTGCGGAAGCATGAAAAGCTCCCAGGGGCCAAAGAGTGATCGGGAATGCTCGGGTTTGTCTTCTGCAGGTGCATCCTGAACTTGCAGTTCAAGGTGATACTCATAGCTTTCTGGTCCCCAGATCTGTTAGACCCCCATGCCGCAAGGCATCTTTGGGCCATTTGGCGAGACAGCCAGTGCTGGCCACCCCAAAAGTAGATGTGGGGAGCCTCCGGAAAGCTGTGTAAGGGACCGGGTATCATGCACGCCCGCTGCTGGCTCGGACTTGGCGGACTGGTTTCGTCCTCCTTGTCTCGTGCCAGAAGCGTAGGCCCCCGAGGGAACACGCTCGTTGCGGTGGTGTATGATCCCGCCTGGACTCTTTGTGCGACCCAAAGCGCCAGCTGATCACAGGGTTGCGCACTCCGCGCGGTGAGGGGGGAGCGTTCGGGTGAGGGGGTGATGGTGGTGGGGTGGTCGTTGGCGCCTTGGATTGCACGCCCGCGGCTCTGCGTGGCACTCTGGGGGGTCCAGGTAAACCAGGTCCTCTTAAGTGCCCTGGGCTGTCGCCCGACACGAAAGTGCCGAGCGGGGGCTCATCCTGGGTAGGTTGCAGGCTGGGACATGCGTGTCCGCTCCGCTCTTTGGATCCCCATCAGGAGTCTCTGGAAGCGCCAAAGGGGTTGGTATGCCTAAATGACTCAAGTGGCCTCCGTGTCACCGCTGTGTCGGCCACGTCTATGGTGCTTCCGTGCTCTCTCCGCGTCCCAAGTGCAAGCAATGTTTGAGCGGCGCTGCCGCTGGCGCTTCGGCGCCAGGAGCGTTCGGGCATGTCCTGGTCTGCGGGCTGGCGCCGCGATCAAGTGGCAAGCAAGCGATTAACGTGCCCGAATTCTGCCGCCTGATTTCCATTGGCTCTACACGGCAATGTGTCTGCTGCCGCAGCAGTGGTCGTCCCAGCCGTGGATGGCGGAGTACATCAGGTCTCAAGGCCACAGAGAGGAGCACGTGCAGACCACACTGTGCAAACTACTTCGAAGGCAGGAGTTCGTAGTGAGGCTTGTTCGTGGCGAGGTGTTGTATCGTACGCCTCTCGCGGCCATGGGTCCCATTCCTGGAGCGGACCCCGACCAGACAGCGTTCGTGGCAAAGCTTCTAACCAGCCTTGTTCGAAAGAGCGAGGCCGAGGAGGAAGCGGATTTGGCACTGCTAGACGTACTTCGGCGCGCCCGCCGGCCTCAATTTATCACTGGCGGGCCTGGTTCTGGCAAGAGCCTGGCGTGCCGCCACCTCATGTTGTTGGCTCGGCAGCGCGGCTTCCACGTTCTGCGGGCGAATCCTACGGGTATGCTAGCTCACAGCACCGAGGCCGTGATGGGCGTGCGTTCGCAAACGTTTCATGCGGCCTTCGGCGTGGGCACGATGTCTTTGCCAGACACGGCGGAGAAACTGAAACATTACAACTTGTGGATCATTGGAGAAGTTGGAATGCTCTCACGAGAGCTATTCGACCGCATGTATGCGGTGTACTCGGATTTGGGGCACGAGCCTGTGGTTGTGCTGGAAGGGGACTTTCAGCAGCTCGAGCCCCCAACGGCGAGTGGCGAGGATGCGCGCTGCAGCAGGTACTGGCGATGGGTTCAGACTACGGAGCTGTCCAGGCAGCATCGCTGTGAGGATTCTCGTCTGCGCGCCTTCGCGTCCATCTGCAGGCACAGCATGCCAAACGGCACGCAGATAGCTGAATTTTGGAACGAGCTGTGCATCGGAGACGAGCTCTCTGAGGAGGTTTGCGAGAAGGCGGCAGAGTTCGTAGGTGGCGGATTGATTGTCACAGCTACCAGAGACACCGCTCGTTATATTAATGGACAACTCTTGAAATCCATGGACGGCGTTCGCGCGGTTGCTGTGCCTCTGTGGACAGATAGTGGTGTCGTGAACACTCGGCTCAAGATCGGATGCCGTATGAGGCTAACGCAAAACATCTCTGTATCGAAGGGCTTGGTAAATGGCGCTTCGGGTATTCTCCTGGAAGCATCCCCTCACGCTCTGCTTCTCCGCTTGGATGCCGGTGGCCACGCCATGCTTCACCGGACTTTTTGCTGGGTGGAGACCTTGTCGGGCCGAGCTTATTTGGCCAACGGCTTTGACGCAGAGCTGGGGTGGGCCACCACCGCACACAAAGTAGAGGGCCTCACAATTGCGAAGGTGGTGGTTGTTTTCGAAAAGTTTGCTCCCTTGGCGTGGGGCTACACTGTGTGCACTCGTGTTCGTGGCAGAGATGACCTCCGATGCATTGGGAGGCCCAGCGAAAGGCACTTCAAGCCGCGACGGGAATGACATGAGTGTCTCCGTCAGGCGCGTGGTCAGGTACTGTGGGCGCTGCTCCCCGGAAAAATCCACATCATCCTCTGTCATCCGCTGAGTGTGAAGGCATGTTTACCATTAGTGCCGTCGTCCAACGGCTCTATGGAGCTCGCTTTCGTGAGAAGTACGTTTCCACCATGTATGGAGCATCCTCTAGTTTTTTTTCCGCGGAGGGGATGTAGGACAAAAACATGACAAAACCAATGACTATCAGGAGCTCTGTCTCGTAGTAAGTTATCAAGAATACCATGCTTGCTTCTCTGCGGAGCCCTCTTCATTGGAAGATGCGTTCAGGCTTGAGGGAAGGCTGGAGCAGTGCTCTGGTGGTCCTTCACCCGCCCAGCTCCGTCCCCTCCCACTCTGGACCGATCTGGCGGGAAGCTGGCTTGTGGCAGCTCATCGCGCGTTCACAGCGTTCGTGTGCTTGCTTTTACCTCCTTTAATGTCTGCTCTACCTATCCTTGAGACGCAGAAGCCCCCGAGCGTCGGCTTGGACAAGATCTCGCTGGCGCCAGGGAAGGTACTCCAGAGATGCTTGTGGGAGCGCTCGGGAAAGCACTCCAGAGGTGCCTGCGATAATCTCTGGGAACGCACTTCCAGAGGTGCCTGCGGGAAGACTTCGAAAGGAACTCGAGAGGTGCCTGGGGAAGCGCTCGGGAAGGTTTGGTGGTGCTTGCGGGAGCGCTTGAAAGACACTCCAGGAGTGCCTGCGAGGGCTCAGGAAACAGGTGCCTGCGGGAGCGCTCGATAGACTTTCAGAAGTGCTTGCGCGAGCGCCTGGGAAAGCACTCCGAAGGTGCCTGCGGGAGCGCCCGAAGCACTCCAGAAGTGCTTGCGGCAGCGGGAAGGCACTCTGGAGGTGCCTGCGGGAGCGCTCGGGAAGGCACTCCAGAGGTGTCTGCGGGAGCTCTCGGGAAGGCACTCCAGAGGTGCCTGCGGGAGCACGCGGGGAGGCACTTTGGAGGTGACTGCGGGAGCGCTCGGGAAAGCACTCCCGAGGTGCCTGCGGGAGCGCTCGGGAAGGGACTCCGCAAGTGCCTGCGGGGACGCCTGGGAAGGCACTCCGGAGGTGCCTGCGGTGCGCCCGGGAAGGCATTCCCGAGGTGCCTGCGGGGCGCCTGGGAGGCACTCCAGAGGTGCCTGCGGGAGCGCTCGGGAAAGCACTCCGGAGGTGCCCGCGGGAGCGCATTGGAAGGGACTCCTGAGGTGCCTGCGGGAGCGCTCGGAAAGGCACTGCGGAGGTGCTTGTGGGGGTGGCCCGGGGAGGCACTCGCCAGGTGCCTGCGAAGCACGCCAGGAAGGCACTCCAGAGGTGCCTGTGGGAACGCCCGAGAAAGCTCTCCAGAACTGCGCGCGAACGCGCAGGCCACGCTGGCGCTAGCCGCTGCGCGGATCCACCGCCGCGAGCCAGCGGGCCGCGCCCAGGCTGCGCGCCCGCGGCCGGCGCGCGCGCGGGGGTCTCGGAGCGGCGCCCCAGGCCTGGCTCCAGGCTCGCCCCTGCGAGAGCGCGCGGAGCGCCTAAGTACGGAGCGCGCGCGTCGCGGAAGGTATTTTGCGACCCCCGCCTCTCTGGCAGGAGGTCTTGCGGTGCCGACCCTGCCCGACGGGGTTATCCCAAGCAAACGCGCTCGGCGAGCACCTGGGGCGCGCCGGCCGCGCCGCCAAAAACAAAGAGCAGGGATCGCAAACTCATCCGCCGCGGCCGGGAGCCCGGAATCCCAGGGGAATACGACACTGCGGGTGGTTTCTGAGGCACTTTTGCTGTTACGCTGACGGCGCGCCGCCGCCAGCGCAACAGCGCGGGACCCCAGGGATCCGAAACCTCGCGCAGGCCCGCTCCTGGAGGAGCGGGGAGCCCATTCTTTGGACTTTGGCCCAGATTTCGTGGGCGACCCCAAGGTCGAGCAGGCCCCGGGGCGCAGAGTTCATGGGGACTTCGGCCCAGGGAGCGGGGCGGGAAGCTGGCGGAAGGCTGTGGAAGGCCAGTGGAAGCTTGCGGAAGCATGAAAAGCTCCCAGGGGCCAAGGAGTGATCGGGAATGCTCGGGTTTGTCTTCTGCAGGTACATCCTGAACTTGCAGTTCAAGGTGATACTCATAGCTTTCTGGTCCCCAGATCTGTTAGACCCCCATGCCGCAAGGCATCTTTGGGCCATTTGGCGAGACAGCCAGTGCTGGCCACCCCAAAAGTAGATGTGGGGAGCCTCCGGAAAGCTGTGTAAGGGACCGGGTATCATGCACGCCCGCTGCTGGCTCGGACTTGGCGGACTGGTTTCGTCCTCCTTGTCTCGTGCCAGAAGCGTAGGCCCCCGAGGGAACACGCTCGTTGCGGTGGTGCATGGTCCCGCCTGGACTCTTTGTGCGACCCAAAGCGCCAGCTGATCACAGGGTTGCGCACTCCGCGCGGTGAGGGGGGAGCGTTCGGGTGAGGGGGTGATGGTGGTGGGGTGGTCGTTGGCGCCTTGGATTGCACGCCCGCGGCTCTGCGTGGCACTCTGGGGGGTCCAGGTAAACCACGTCCTCGCGTACGCCGCGGATGGCATCCGAACCCGTCAGGGCCTTAAGTGCCCTGGGCTGTCGCCCGACACGAAAGTGCCGAGCGGGGGCTCATCCTGGGTAGGTTGCAGGCTGGGACATGCGTGTCCGCTCCGCTCTTTGGATCCCCATCAGGAGTCTCTGGAAGCGCCAAAGGGGTTGGTATGCCTAAATGACTCAAGTGGCCTCCGTGTCACCGCTGTGTCGGCCACGTCTATGGTGCTTCCGTGCTCTCTCCGCGTCCCAAGTGCAAGCAATGTTTGAGCGGCGCTGCCGCTGGCGCTTCGGCGCCAGGAGCGTTCGGGCATGTCCTGGTCTGCGGGCTGGCGCCGCGATCAAGTGGCAAGCAAGCGATTCAACGTGCCCGAATTCTGCCGCCTGATTTCCATTGGCTCTACACGGCAATGTGTCTGCTGCCGCAGCAGTGGTCGTCCCAGCCGTGGATGGCGGAGTACATCAGGTCTCAAGGCCACAGAGAGGAGTACGTGCAGACCACACTGTGCAAACTACTTCGAAGGCAGGAGTTCGTAGTGAGGCTTGTTCGTGGCGAGGAGTTGTATCGTACGCCTCTCGCGGCCATGGGTCCCATTCCTGGAGCGGACCCCGACCAGACAGCGTTCGTGGCAAAGCTTCTAACCAGCCTTGTTCGAAAGAGCGAGGCCGAGGAGGAAGCGGATTTGGCACTGCTAGACGTACTTCGGCGCGCCCGCCGGCCTCAATTTATCACTGGCGGGCCTGGTTCTGGCAAGAGCCTGGCGTGCCGCCACCTCATGTTATTGGCTCGGCAGCGCGGCTTCCACGTTCTGCGGGCGAATCCTACGGGTATGCTAGCTCACAGCACCGAGGCCGTGATGGGCGTGCGTTCGCAAACGTTTCATGCGGCCTTCGGCGTGGGCACGATGTCTTTGCCAGACACGGCGGAGAAACTGAAACATTACAACTTGTGGATCATTGGAGAAGTTGGAATGCTCTCACGAGAGCTAGTCGACCGCATGTATGCGGTGTTCTCGGATTTGGGGCACGAGCCTGTGGTTGTGCTGGAAGGGGACTTTCAGCAGCTCGAGCCCCCAACGGCGAGTGGCGAGGATGCGCGCTGCAGCAGGTACTGGCGATGGGTTCAGACTACGGAGCTGTCCAGGCAGCATCGCTGTGAGGATTCTCGTCTGCGCGCCTTCGCGTCCATCTGCAGGCACAGCATGCCAAACGGCACGCAGACAGCTGAATTTTGGAACGAGCTGTGCATCGGAGACGAGCTCTCTGAGGAGGTTTGCGAGAAGGCGGCAGAGTTCGTAGGTGGCGGATTGATTGTCACAGCTACCAGAGACACCGCTCGTTATATTAATGGACAACTCTTGAAATCCATGGACGGCGTTCGCACGGTTGCTGTGCCTCTGTGGACAGATAGTGGTGTCGTGAACACTCGGCTCAAGATCGGATGCCGTATGAGGCTGACGCAAAACATCTCTGTATCGAAGGGCTTGGTAAATGGCGCTTCGGGTATTCTCCTGGAAGCATCCCCTCACGCTCTGCTTCTCCGCTTGGATGCCGGTGGCCACGCCATGCTTCACCGGACTTTTTGCTGGGTGGAGGCCTTGTCGGGCCGAGCTTATTTGGCCAACTGCTTTGACGCAGAGCTGGGGTGGGCCACCACCGCACACAAAGTAGAGGGCCTCACAATTGCGAAGGTGGTGGTTGTTTTCGAAAAGTTTGCTCCCTTGGCGTGGGGCTACACTGTGTGCACTCGTGTTCGTGGCAGAGATGACCTCCGATGCATTGGGAGGCCCAGCGAAAGGCACTTCAAGCCGCGACGGGAATGACATGAGTGTCTCCGTCAGGCGCGTGGTCAGGTACTGTGGGCGCTGCTCCCCGGAAAAATCCACATCATCCTCTGTCATCCGCTGAGTGTGAAGGCATGTTTACCATTAGTGCCGTCGTCCAACGGCTCTATGGAGCTCGCTTTCGTGAGAAGTACGTTTCCACCATGTATGGGGCATCCTCTAGTTTTTTTTTCCGCGGAGGGGATGTAGGACAAAACCATGACAAAACCAATGACTATCAGGAGCTCTGTCTCGTAGTAAGTTATCAAGAATACCATGCTTGCTTCTCTGCGGAGCCCTCTTCATTGGAAGATGCGTTCAGGCTTGAGGGAAGGCTGGAGCAGTGCTCTGGTGGTCCTTCACCCGCCCAGCTCCGTCCCCTCCCACTCTGGACCGATCTGGCGGGAAGCTGGCTTGTGGCAGCTCATCGCGCGTTCACAGCGTTCGTGTGCTTGCTTTTACCTCCTTTAATGTCTGCTCTACCTATCCTTGAGACGCAGAAGCCCCCGAGCGTCGGCTTGGACAAGATCTCGCTGGCGCCAGGGAAGGTACTCCAGAGATGCTTGTGGGAGCGCTCGGGAAAGCACTCCAGAGGTGCCTGCGATAATCTCTGGGAACGCACTTCCAGAGGTGCCTGCGGGAGGACTTCGAAAAGAACTCGAGAGGTGCCTGGGGAAGCGCTCGGGAAGGTTTGGTGGTGCTTGCGGGAGCGCTTGAAAGACACTCCAGGAGTGCCTGCGAGGGCTCAGGAAACAGGTGCCTGCGGGAGCGCTCGATAGACTTACAGAGGTGCTTGCGCGAGCGCCTGGGAAAGCACTCCGAAGGTGCCTGCGGGAGCGCCCGAAGCACTCCAGAAGTGCTTGCGGCAGCGGGAAGGCACTCTGGAGGTGCCTGCGGGAGCGCTCGGGAAGGCATTCCAGAGGTGTCTGCGGGAGCTCTCGGGAAGGCACTCCAGAGGTGCCTGCGGGAGCACGCGGGAAGGCACTTTGGAGGTGGCTGCGGGGGCGCTCGGAAAAGCACTCCCGAAGTGCCTGCGGGAGCGCTCGGGAAGGGACTCCGCAGGTGCCTGCGGGGGCCCCTGGGAAGGCACTCCGGAGGTGCCTGCGGTGCGCCCGGGAAGGCATTCCGGAGGTGCCTGCGGAGCGCCTGGGAGGCACTCCAGAGGTGGCTGCGGGAGCGCTCGGGAAAGCACTCCGGAGGTGCCCGCGGGAGCGCATTGGAAGGGACTCCTGAGGTGCCTGCGGGAGCGCTCGGAAAGGCACTGCGGAGGTGCTTGTGGGGGGGCCCGGGGAGGCACTCGCCAGGTGCCTGCGAGGCACGCCAGGAAGGCACTCCAGAGGTGCCTGTGGGAACGCCCGAGAAAGCTCTCCAGAACTGCGCGCGAACGCGCAGGCCACGCTGGCGCTAGCCGCTGCGCGGATCCACCGCCGCGAGCCAGCGAGCCGCGCCCAGGCTGCGCGCCCGCGGCCGGCGCGCGCGCGGGGGTCTCGGAGGCGCGCCCAGGCCTGGCTCCAGGCTCGCCCCTGCAGAGAGCTCTCGATCGACGTGGCGGAGCGCGCGCGTCGCGGAAGGTATTTTGCGACCCCCTCTCTCTGGCAGGAGAGTCTTGCGGTGCCGACCCTGCCCGACGGGGTTACTCCAAGCAAACGCGCTCGGCGAGCACCTGGGGCGCGCCGGCCGCGGCCGCCAAAAACAAAGAGCAGGGCATCGCAACTCATCCGCCGCGGCCGGGAGCCCGGAATCCCAGGGGAATGCGACACTGCGGTGGTTTCTGAAGCATTTTTGCTGTTACGCTGACGGCGCGCCGCCGCCAGCGCAACAGCGCGGGACCCCAGGGATCCGAAACCTCGCGCAGGCCCGCTCCTGGAGGAGCGGGGAGCCCATTCTTTGGACTTTGGCTCAGATTTCGTGGGCGACCCCAAGGTCGAGCAGGCCCCGGGGCGCAGAGTTCATGGGGACTTCGGCCCAGGGAGCGGGGCGGGAAGCTGGCGGAAGGCCTGTGGAAGGCCAGTGGAAGCTTGCGGAAGCATGAAAAGCTCTCAGGGGCCAAGGAGTGATCGGGAATGCTCGGGTTTGTCTTCTGCAGGTACATCCTGAACTTGCAGTTCAAGGTGATACTCATAGCTTTCTGGTCCCCAGATCTGTTAGACCCCCATGCCGCAAGGCATCTTTGGGCCATTTGGCGAGACAGCCAGTGCTGGCCACCCCAAAAGTAGATGTGGGGAGCCTCCGGAAAGCTGTGTAAGGGACCGGGTATCATGCACGCCCGCTGCTGGCTCGGACTTGGCGGACTGGTTTCGTCCTCCTTGTCTCGTGCCAGAAGCGTAGGCCCCCGAGGGAACACGCTCGTTGCGGTGGTGCATGGTCCCGCCTGGACTCTTTGTGCGACCCAAAGCGCCAGCTGATCACAGGGTTGCGCACTCCGCGCGGTGAGGGGGGAGCGTTCGGGTGAGGGGGTGATGGTGGTGGGGTGGTCGTTGGCGCCTTGGATTGCACGCCCGCGGCTCTGCGTGGCACTCTGGGGGGTCCAGGTAAACCAGGTCCTCGCGTACGCCGCGGATGGCATCCGAACCCGTCAGGGCCTTAAGTGCCCTGGGCTGTCGCCCGACACGAAAGTGCCGAGCGGGGGCTCATCCTGGGTAGGTTGCAGGCTGGGACATGCGTGTCCGCTCCGCTCTTTGGATCCCCATCAGGAGTTTCTGGAAGCGCCAAAGGGGTTGGTATGCCTAAATGACTCAAGTGGCCTCCGTGTCACCGCTGTGTCGGCCACGTCTATGGTGCTTCCGTGCTCTCTCCGCGTCCCAAGTGCAAGCAATGTTTGAGCGGCGCTGCCGCTGGCGCTTCGGCGCCAGGAGCGTTCGGGCATGTCCTGGTCTGCGGGCTGGCGCCGCGATCAAGTGGCAAGCAAAGAGCGTCCCTTCTGGACTCTGCAAGCCTGGGCGCCCGCGCGGCAGCGCGGCCCTTGCGCCAAAAGGCTCTTTGCTTGCGCTTCGCGCGCGCCCAGCCCGGAGATACGTACACCCAGGGTGCGGGCTAGGTAAGCCACTCAGAGTGTCC
Source organism: Prorocentrum cordatum (assembly GCA_963575745.1). Classification (NCBI taxonomy): domain Eukaryota; class Dinophyceae; order Prorocentrales; family Prorocentraceae; genus Prorocentrum; species Prorocentrum cordatum. The sequence continues at coordinate 37,647 of CAUYUJ010017226.1, forward strand.
TGAGCGCAATCCATAACAAAGGGATCCTTTTCTGGAGCACCCTGGACGCTCACGGAGCCGACGCGGGCATTAGGCAATATGGAACTCAGTCTATCGACATCTATGTCCTGCCCCAGGGGGGTGTTCCCAGGAGGAGTAGGAGGAAAAGGAGCGAGGAGTAGGTGGCGACGCATCCTCCGCTGCGTACTCCTGCCTCGGGCGTCCGGCCCTGTTTCAGAGCGCGGAGGCGTTCGCCCCTGCCTGCGACGCCTCCGCCACAGAGCTCTGCAGCCGCGTCGCCTTTGGATTCTCGGAGGCTGCCCCCAGTGCGCAGGCCTTCATCCAGAGCGTGAAAGAGTGCGAGATCTATGCGGCACCCTTCAAGACCAAAGTAGCGGCGTGGGCAGGGAAGTACGATCTGCAGACCACGTGCCGCCAGCTCAATATGTATAGCCTTCCTGCAGAGCCGCGGACCTCGGACTCGGTCGAGAAGGCAGTCACCAATATGCTCAAGGCATTCCAGGCTGTGCGCGAGGAATGGGATTTTTGGGCAACTGCAATTGCCCACAGCACCGTGGCCGTCGTGTCTGGCATGTGGCTGCTGCCTGGTGCTGCGCTCACGGTGCCAGGAGCATGGGCAAATCACTTGGAGCCGGTTCCCATGGAGTCTGAAGCAGAGAAGGCAGAGCTTCTGAAATATCCAGAAGATGGCAAACGCCTCCGTGCCCTGATCGTCTCGGAGATCCAGCGCCAGCACGGCGTCCTCGCCGCGAAGACTCCAAAGACCACGCCCGTGGCGGCAGGCGCAAAAACTGCCTTCAAAAAGGTATCCTTCGCTAGCGATTCGTCAGAGGAAGATCACCCGACCCCCGAAACATTTGAAAAGACGGAGGTGGAGCTGGTCTTCGACCTGCTGAGCGAGCTCTGCGACAAGGACATGCCGATCGATGCAGGCGATATCGCCAGCGAGCTATCCCACATGGACACAGTTAAGGATCGCCTCAATCAGTTGCTTGAGGTCGAGCCCGCTGCCGCAGATATCCTAGCGCCTCTGGTACCAGTGTTCAAGAGGCGCGGGAAGGACTTGAAAAAACTTCAGCAGCGCGAGCAGCAGAAGGTCCAAAGCACAGAGGCGGTCTTCAGCAACACAAAGAAGGACACGGCGAGGCGTGCGGAGGCAGACGCAGAGGAGTGCGAAGGTAACCCACAGCAGACCCAGGGCTGAGGGAAGGCTGGAGCAGTGCTCTGGTGGTCCTTCACCCGCCCAGCTCCGTCCCCTCCCACTCTGGACCGATCTGGCGGGAAGCTGGCTTGTGGCAGCTCATCGCGCATTCACAGCGTTCGTGTGCTTGCTTTTACCCTCTTTAATGTCTGCTCTGCCTATCCTTGAGACGCAGAAGCCCCCGAGCGTCGGCTTGGACAAGATCTCGCTGGCGCCAGGGAAGGTACTCCAGAGATGCTTGTGGGAGCGCTCGGGAAAGCACTCCAGAGGTG
>CAUYUJ010017226.1:44119-109119 GCA_963575745.1 Prorocentrum cordatum
CCCCCGTAGCGTCGGGAGGATAGATTTTCACCCCGGAACCGTTCCAGGGTGAAAATCCATCTCCCGACGCAAAAACGGCTCTGTCGGGGATGGGAGGGGGGGGGTGTACCCGAGCTCCCAAAATTGTCATTTTCCAAATGAAATCTCTGATTGAAGGGGCTTGTTTTTCGCGGCTGGGCCTTCCCGCGCAGCGTCGGGAGGTTCCAAATAGATTTTCACCCCGGACCCGTTCCAGGGAGAAAATCCATCTGGAACCCCCTCCCGACGCAGAACGGCTCTGTCGGGGATGGGGGGTGGTGTACCCGAGCTCCCATAATGACCATTTTCCACATGAGATCTCTTATTGGGGAACTTGTTTCTCGCGGCTGGGCTCGGCCGCGCAGCGTCGGGAGGTCCCAAATCGATTTTCACCCCGGAACCGTTCCAGGGTGAAGATCCATCTGGGACCCTCTCCCGACGCAGAACGGCTCTGTCGGGGATGGGGGGGGGGTGTACCCGAGCTCCCAAAATGGCAATTTTCCACATGAAATCTCTTATTGGGGAACTTGTTTTTCGCGGCTGGGCTCTGCCGCGCAGCGTCGGGAGGTCCCAGATGGATTTTCACCCCGGAACCGTTCCAATGTGAAAATCCATCTGGAACCCCCTCCCGACGCAGAACGGCTCTGTCGGGGATAGGGGGAGGTGTACCCGAGCTCCCAAAATGGCCATTTTCCAAATGAAATCTCTGATTGGAGAGCTTGTTTTTCGCGGCTGGGCCCTCCCGCGCAGCGTCGGGAGGTCTCAGATGGATTCTCACCCCGGAACCGTTCCAGGGTGAAAACTATCTGGAACCCTCTCCCGACGCAAAACGGCTCTGTCGGGGATGGTTGGGTGTGCCCGAGCTCCCAAAATGACGATTTTCCAAATGGAATCTCTTATTGAGGGGGCTTGTTTTTCGCGGCTGGGCCCTCCCGCGCAGCGTCGGGAGGTCCCAGATGGATTTTCATTCCGGAACCGTTCCAAGGTGAAAATCCATCTGGAACCCTCTCCCGACGCAAAACGGCTCTGTCGGGGATGGGGGGGGGTGTACCCGAGCTCCCAAATGAAATCTTTTATTTGGGAGCTTGTTTTTCGCGGCTGGGCTCCGCCGCGCAGCGTCGGCAAGTCCCAAATGGATTTTCACCCCGGAACCGTTCCAGGGTGAAAATCCATCTGAAACCCCCTCCCGACGCAGAACGGTTCTGTCGGGGATGGGGTGGGTGTACCCGAGCTCCCAAAATGGCCATTTTCCAAATGAAATCTCGTGTTGGAGAGCTTGTTTTTCGCGGCTGGGCCCTGCCGCGCAGCGTCGGGAGGTTCCAGATGGATTTTCACCCCGGACCCGTTCCAGGGTGAAAATCCATCTGGAACCCTCTCTCGACGCAAAACGGCTCTGTCGGGGAGGTGGGTGTACCCGAGCATCCAAAATTACCATTTTCCAAATGAAATCTCTTATTCCCCATATCCTAAGATGGGGTTCTTGTTATTACTTGGACGCCTCCTATTCCCTCTTCCTCCTCCTCTTTCCTCCTCCCCTCCTGTCGGAGATACTCAGACTTACTCATACACAGACTTACTCATACTCAGATTTACTCATACTCAGACCTACTCATACTCACACTTACTCACACTCAGACATACTCATACACAGACTTACTCATACACAGACTTACTCACACCCAGACGTACTCATACACAGCTTACTCATACACAGACTTACTCATACACAGACTTACTCATACTCAGGCATACTCATACTCAGACCTACTCATACTCAGACTTACTCAACACACATCAGATTTGGAGGATGTCTCAGGCGGGGCGCTCGTTTCAGCACCCCTAAGGGGAGCCGCCACGGGTGATTGCACGGGTTCGTTCGCGGCCATTTTGTGGGGATGTCTCAGGCGGTTTGCCTGTTTCCGGGCTCAACATCCTTCGCTTGGAGAGCAGATTGTGAGGATGTCTCAGGCGGGGCGCTGGTTTCAGCACCCCTAAGGGGAGCCGCCAGGGGTGATTGCACGGGTTCGTTCGCGTCCATTTTGTGGGGATGTCTCAGGCGGTTTGCTTGCTTCTGGGCTCAACATCCTTCGCTTTCGGAGCAGATTTGGAGGATGTCTCGAGCGAGGCGCTCATTTTCACCCCCCAGGTGGGCCAGATTTTGAGGATGTCTCGATCGGTTTGCTTGTTTTGGTGGCCAGGCTCGTGGGCGCAGATTCTTCTCAGGATGCCACAGGAGGCTCCAACAGGCTCCAGGAGGCCCCAGGAGACCACGGTCCCAGGAGGCATCAGGAGGCCACAGAAAGATTCAAGAGGCCACAGGATGTCCCAAGAGGCTCCAGGAGGCCCCAGGAAGCTCCAGAAGGCCTCAGGAAACCACAGGAGGCCCCAGGAGGCAACAGGAAGCGCCAGGAGGCTTCGGAAGGCACACGAGGCCCCGAGATGGCCCAGGAGCAGGAAGGGCCTCAGAATGGCACAGGAGGGCTCCAATCCCCATGTGTTTTACGTTATGCTCCTATCGATTGCGGGCCTCACCTGGGCACGATTCCTTTGATGTTTCGTATGTTTCTATAGAGGTCCTTTTCTCCTGTGTACACAATCCTAAATGTTTTTATCATGTTTCCTTATATATTGGGCCTCTGGGACGTGCTGGTGTTTAGCGTGTTCCTAATTAGATTGCCCTTCTCCAGTGGCTCTAAACCGCAATGTTTTTTATTCAATTTATATGTTAGTTCGTTTTTGCTATTTTGATTGCGCGGCGCCTCTTCCTGGGGCACGAAACCCTTCCTCGGAGGTTCCCAGGATTGGTCCCAAGGAGGCTCCTGGAGACCCCAGAAGCCCGGAAGCCCCAGTAGGTTCAGGAGGCCCCGGGAGGCCCCAGGCTCATGCACAGAGACGCGCTCGTACTACTGAGGCTCATTCACACTCCAATTCATTCGCAGTTAGATTGATGTCCAGACCGTCACAACTGAAGCCCGTTAATATTCGAAAGCTCTTGCGCCTAGACATTCACGGCGGACAGGTCCATGCGAGTAGATGCACATATGGGGAGCTCCACGCAGTGAATAATTGGGGGGCTTGCTTTTCTCGGCTGGGCCCTCCCGCGCACCATCGGGAGGTTCCAGAGGGATTTTCACCCCGGAACCGTTCCAGGGTGAAAATCCATCTGGAACCCCCTCCCGACGCAAAACGGCTCTGTCGGGGATGGAGGGGGTGGTGGTGTACCCGAGCTCCCACAATGGCCATTTTCCAAATGAAATCTCTTATTGGGGGGCTTGTTTTTCGCGGCTGGGCTCTGCCGCGCAGCGTCGGGAGGTCCCAGATGGATTTTCACCCCGGAACCGTTCCAGGGTGAAAATCCGCCTGGAACCCTCTCCCGACGCAAAACGGCTCTGTCGGGGATGGGGTGGGTGTACCCGAGCTCCCAAAATTGCGATTTTCCAAATGAAATCTCTTATTGGGGGGCTTGTTTTTCGCGGCTGGGCCCTCCCGCGCAGCGTCGGGAGGTTCCAAATGGATTCTCACCCTGGAACCGTTCCAGTGTGAAAATCCATCTGGAACCCCCTCCCGACGCAGAACGGCTCTGTCGGGGATGGGGGGGGGTGTTACCAGAGCTCCCAAAATGGCAATTTTCCAAATGAAATCTCTTATTGGGGAGCTTGGTTTTCGCGGCCGGGCCCTCCCGCGCAGCGTCGGGAGGTCCCAAATGGATTTTCACCCCGGAACCGTTCCAGGGTGAAAATCCATCTGGGACCCTCTCCCGACGCAAAACGGCTCTGTCGGGGAGGGGGGGTGTACCCGAGCTCCCAAAATGGCAATTTTCCAAATGAAATCTCTTATTGAGGGGGCTTGTTTTTCGCGGCTGGGCCCTCCCGCGCAGCGTCGGGAGGTCCCAGATGGATTTTCACCCCGGAACCGTTCCAGTGTGAAAATAGATTTGAAACCCCCTCCCGACGCAAAACGGCTCTGTCGGGGATGGGGGGGTACCCGAGCTCCCAAATGAAATCTCATATTGAGGAGCTTGTTTTTCGCAACTGGGCTCTGCCGCGCAGCGTCGGGAGATCCCAGATGGATTTTCACCCCGGAACCGTTCCAGTGTGAAAATCCATCTGGAACCCCCTCCCGACGCAGAGCGGCTTTGTCGGGGATGGGGGGGGTGTACCCGAGCTCCCAAAATGGCAATTTTCCAAATGAAATCTGTTGTTGGAGAGCTTGTTTTTCGCGGCTGGGCCCTCCCGCGTAGCGTCGGGAGGTCCCAAATGGATTTTCACCCCGGAACCGTTCCAGGGTGAAAATCCATCTGGAACCCTCTCCCGACGCAAAACGGCTTTGTCGGGGATGGGGTGGGTGTACACGAGCTCCCCAAATTGCAATTTTCCAAATGAAATCTCTTATTGGGGGGCTTGTTTTTCGCGGCTGGGCTCTGCAGCGTCGGGAGGTCCCAAATAGATTTTCTCCCCGGAACCGTTCCAGAGTGAAAATCCATCTGGGACCCTCTCCCGACGCAAAACGGCTCTGTCGGAGGGGATGGGGGGGGCGTTTACCCGAGCTCCCAAAATGAACATTTTCCAAATGAAATCTCTTATTGGGGAGCTCGTTTTTCGCGGCTGGGCCCTGCCGCGCAGCGTCGGGAGGTCCCAGATGGACTTTCACCCCGGAACCGTTCCAGGGTGAAAACCCATCTGGAACCCCCTCCCGACGCAAAACGGCTCTGTCGGGGACGGGGGGGGTGCACCCGAGCTCCCAAAATGGTAATTTTCCAAATGAAATTTCATATTGGGGAGCTTGTTTTTCGCGGCTGGGCCCTCCCGCGCAGCGTCGAGAGGTTCCAGATGGATTTTCACCCCGGAACCGTTCCAGGGTGAAAATCCATCTGGAACCCTCTCCCGACGCAAAACGGCTCTCTTGGTGGCTTCTGTGAGGAGCCCAATCAGAGTTTCTGTAAAGAGTCCAGTGAGGGCTTCTGCAAGGAGCCCAGTGAAGGCTTCTGCAAGGAGCCCAGTGAGGGCTTCTGCAAGGAGCCCAGTGAGGGCTTCTGCAAGGAGCCCAGTGAGGGCTTCTGCAAGGAGCCCAGTGAGGGCTTCTGCAAAGAGCCCAGTGAGGGCTTCTGCAAGGAGCCCAGTGAGGGCTTCTGCAAGGAGCCCAGTGAGGGCTTCTGCAAGGAGCCCAGTGAGGGCTTCTAAGAGGGCTTCTGTAAGGAGCCCAGTGAGGGCTTCTGTAAGGAGGCCACTAAGAGGGCTTCTGTAAGGAGCCCAGTGAGGGCTTCTGTAAGGAGGCCACTAAGAGGGCTTCTGTAAGGAGCCCAGTGAGGGCTTCTGTAAGGAGGCTACTAAGAGGGCTTCTGTAAGGAGGCCACTAAGGGCTTCTGTCAGGAGCTCAAAATGTGCCCAGATGGGTTTTCACCCCGGAACGGTTCCAGGGTGATTCCGGAACCTGAAACGGTCAGTGTCAAGCTTCCAGAATCACCCCGGAACGGTTCCAGGAGATTCCGGAACCTGAAACAGAGGATTTTCTAGAGCCCCCCCGAGACGAACGGGAGCTGGCGACCCATGGGAGATCGTCGAAACGCATGGCCGCCGCCACGGGCAACCGCCTGCAGGCGGCCGAGGAGCTCGGCATGACAGCTGAGCAGATGCGCCCACGAGAAGGAGTACGCGGCCCAGCTGCGCAAGATTATATTAGCTCGGGCCCCAGGCGAGAGGCGTGACAGACGGCGGGCATTTGCGCAGCAGGCTCAGGCGAAGCTAGACAGAGCGCTTGCCGCTGCTGACCAAGCCCGAGCCAGTCTGGAAGAGAAGGAAGCCAAAGTGCTGCAACGGGAGCAGGCCCTCAGTCGGGCCAAAACATTGCTGGACCAGCTCCAGGCCATGAGACCCGCGACGGACGCCGATGTGAACATGAAATCGCCGCCAGACCAGGCACCGCCCGTCGCAGCCACTGCAGAGTTGCAGGCAGGGCAGGCGCAGCTGACCAGGCAGCTCACGTCGCTCACGCAATTGCTGACGACGCTGCAGGTGAACATGACCACCGGCCGTGCAGCTGCTGGCCCTGGCGCGGGGATGGAGGCTGCCCCAGGCACGGCGCCCTTCGCGGGGCAGCCGCAGCGGCCGGCGCCCGCAGCGCCCCCTGCAGCCGCGCCCGCGGCGGCGACGCGCGCCGACCTGCCTGGGCCCGCCGCGGCCCCAGCCGCCGCCCCCGACGCGTCGGCGCCGCGCGCCGACCCGCTGCCTGGGCCTGCGGCGGCCGCGGCCGCGCTGCCTGGCGCTGCGACCCGAGCAGCCGCGGCCCGCGCCGCCGCTGCAGCCGCCGAGGCCCCAGTCGATGGCGGAGCGCGGCCGTCGGCTGGTGCGCGGGCCGCGCCCGAGGAGCTGAGGGCCCGCGCGGCAGCGGCGAGGAATGCCAAGCGCGAGGCGGACCGAGCTCTCAAACCAGATGGACAGCAAGGACTACGCGATGCCATCGCTCGACAGGAGGTGGCGTCCAGCCATCGCGGACGAGGTGCAGTTCCTCCCGCGCCCGTCCGACGTCTCGAGGTCACGCGGCATCAGCTGCAGAGGCAGGAAAGGATCATGCGGCCGGAGTTGCCAGCCGTCGTCACAGGCACAGTCGCAGCCACAACCCGAGGCGGACGGAGAACAGCTTCCTGGTCGTGGACGGCGGGAGCATTGCATCGGGCGCGTCGACGTTGGGGCGATGCGGCCTGGCGGGCAGGAATGGGCGAGCGAGATGCCTGAGTCACCATCTCACAACCTGCCCGCGGCTGGTTTTTTCCCAGCCAGGCCGCCACCGTCTCAGCCTCAGACGGGGACTGATCCGGCTCGCCCACGTTGCCCACTTCCCCAGTCCAATGCACTGGTCAGGCACCTCCGTCAGCCCTGGCCCGTCAGCTTGTCCCTCGCCCCAGTTTTTCTTGGGCCGAGCAGTGCCTTGCTTATCCGCATCTGCACAGCAGCACCCGACGTTGTTTCGAGACCCACGGAGCCCTCCCCCCTGTAGACGACAAAATTGTGAGACTGGAAGTGTACACATATGGGTCTGGAGGGTCCAAACAGCAGCAGTTGGGTGGACCCCCATCGTGGACATGGTGCATCTTCTCAGGTATGCTGACGGGCAGGTACATATGTGAGGGGTATGTGTGCGGTACCGACCCATCGCTATCCGACTCAGTTGCTAGCCAGTCGGGCGCAGCTGAATTTCAAGCCGCACTGTGGCTGATTCCATGGTCGCTGCAAGCCACTTGCAAGGTTTCGTGATCTCCCAGTCGAAGCGTTTACGGATAACCAGCTCGTGGTCTCATCGGCCGAGGGGGTACGCGGTGCACGTCATATGGAGACCTGCCTTGGATGTTTGACAGTAACCTGAAATTACTACGACGGCTTACGCTGCTGACCTGGAGACACGTGTTGGGACACAATGTTGGTCCTCTCAACGAGCTTGCAGATACCATGGCACGCCTTGCATCTATGGGCATAGCCCCAACCGCAGATTATGACTTTCAACCGTGGTCAATAATGCTTGACGCCGCTGCTGATGTGCCGTGGTTATGGATGCCTGCGCAGTCCAGCGACAGTCTCGGGGAACATCCGAAAATGGGTGCGAACGAAATGTCCGACACCTACCCGCGATGGCTGGACCTACGCAAGGCGTTCTCGCCACCAGCTGGCCGCGGCTCGGAAAACCTGTGCGTGCCACGAATATCCAACGTCAGGTATGCCGCCTCAGGCCAGCGGTGCAGCGGCGAATGCGCTCACACTGCGGCCCCAAGGGAAGGCTGCGAGAGGGCATGGTACCAGGATTCGATGCCGATATCAGGATGCGGCCGTCTTCAATTCGCAAGGCCGCATGCTAACGCTTGCTCATCCATTTTCTGCTCGCCATTTCCATCGAGTCGGCACTCCGGCGACTCGGCTGCGTCGCAATGGGTGGACACCACAAGGCGATGTATAGCTCTCACCGCAGCCGCAGAATCCAGTGGCAAAAATGGTGCAGCCCTCCGGATTAATGCGCAGCATGAACACGCGCGCGGCCGCACGCTGGCACGCAGACATGTATATATGCTCAACTATATACTCGACTCGACATCTTCTAGCAGCAATACGCGCGCCGTGCATGTGTATTGGTGTGCTGGTTGGACATGCTCCTCACTCCCGCCGGCCGCTTGCAGAAATGCAGAGCTGGTGGAGTAGTATGGTATCGCACGTCAGCAGCCGAGCACAGCCAGCGCCGCTGCACTGCCTATTGGATGCAAACGCGACCCGAGGGTCGCAGGAGTCAGAACACGTGGGTGGCGTGGCGCCCGAGGTTGAAAACGAGGGCAGGCAGTGCTTCCATCAGTTCTGTTGGACCACGGGGCAATGTGCAATTTCTACGCGTCTGCCGTCCTTTTCTGGAATTCACGGAACCCGGTTACCCCCAAGGGGTCGGGGTCAGGACCCCAGGCGCAGGATCGAATACAAACTTTGGTGTCCGTTTCATGGGAGCCTGCGTGGCCCCTGGCGCTGTCCGATTTGGGCCTGATTTGGACCACATTAGGACCATAATTGGACGAGATTCGCCCCTTCACAAAAAGGGAGACGACAAGAACGAGGCGGAGGAGGAGGATGAGGAGGAGGAGAAGGAGAAACAGGAAGTACGAGGAGGAGCAGGAGGAGGAACCAAATGCGGCCCCAGTGCGGTCCAAATGCTGGAAAAGCTGATTTCAATGTCGCCGCCCAAGGCTCCCATGAACAGACATCGAAACAAACAGCTCCCACGGGCCAGCTTTCAAGCGTTACAAAAAAAGGGTACAGATCAACCTCGACCTATCGATGAGATGTGACGATCATTCGGTGGTTTCTGCTGACGTGTGAGCGCGCCATGCAAAACAGTACGGGCCAGCCGTCACTCGGGTCAGGTCCCGACGCGATGTTACGAAATATGGCAAGCCCGTTTGTCAGCAGACGTTTGCAGAAAAACTGCGTAGGGTACCTCAACCTCTCTTCTCAACTAATCCTGACGACCATGCCGAGCATTTGACTGCTCACATCCTGAGAGCGGCTGAGCGAGCCTTCCCGCCCAAGATGCCCGACAGTGGCCGTCAGCCACGTAGCCGCTGGATCTCCCAGCGCTCCCTTAACCCAATGGACCAGCGAACGCGCGGACGACGAGTGTTACGGGTCCCGCGAGTCCAGCTACCCACTTCGCGCGCGCGTGCGTGGCACGGGCGTTGGACGGGGCGTCGGAGGGAGAATTCTTTTGCTCGCGGGCACTGCGATTGCGGTTTGCAAGACGAGACGGGCCCTCGCACCATGCCTTACTACAATGCTGCCGCCGACCAGGTGTGCGGCGCCACAAAAGCCGTCACCGTTCCGCCACAGACCCTCCAGGGCAGGTTCACGCTGCCCACCTTCGCTCAGGACCACATTGTTGGGCTACATTACCTGGGGCGACGACCGACAGCGACCGAGCTCGCCGAAATTCCCCGCAGCTTCCGCCTCCGACTGGGCATGGTGCGTCGGTTCTATCACACCTGGCTTGGCTTCTTCTGGGCGGCTAGCTGCGCGTTTCGCAGAGCAGCCACGCGTGTTGTACAACAAGCCACTGGACAGGACTCGGCTTGGCATTGCGCCAACACAGGTAAAGGCGCACGCTCGGCCTGGGGCCGCCGTCAGCTTGCAGAGGCGCATGCCGCCTTACGACGGGCGGGTGCGGGGCCGAAGCGACGGCGACTCGAGCAAGCACCTGTTCGGAGACAAGTTCGACGGAGCTGGACGGCGTCAGCTCGTCCCGCGCATTCCCCAGGGCGGGGAAGACCGCGACCTCCCCCACGCCTGTCGGCGTGGAACTTCGAGGAGAGCCGCCGAATGGCGACCCCAAGGCGCGATGCGAGGAGGCCGTCGGCGAGCAGCTGCAGGGCCTCTTCTTGGGGCATGCCCTCCAGGCCAAGCACCGCAAAAATCGGGGAGACGCAAGATTCGGGCACGTGGGACTCGGATTGGCCCGACGGGTCCCTCATTAAAATAACGAAACCCAATCTGAAATGTGACGCGAGCTCCGCCTGCAAACATCCCCCGAAAACTGGACCGTCAAAATCCAGGACGCGCTCGTAAAAAAACGTAGGAATACCCAAGTTCTGGCTTACTCGAGTCTTCGTTTCCCCAAAAAGTGGCTGCTCGGTCGAGAAAGGGGGATAATGAAGAGCACGGCCGCTCCAAATGTGTCCAAAGACACCTCCCGGGGTCCATCTGGTGCGATTGTTCACTCCGGAGCCGTCTTTGACAGTGCCAGGGAGGAAGAGGAGGAGGAGGAGGAGGAGGAGGAGGAAAAGGAGAAGGAGGAGGAAGACGAGGAGGAGGACGAGGAGGAAGACGAGGAGGAGGAGAAGGAGGAGGAGGAGGAGGGCCTGGGAACGATCCCCGGAAACCGACGAAAGCAGAAAAGCTCCTCGAACCCGGAACCTCGAGCCTCGCCGTCACGCCCCCCGTCCCTGCTCGCTGGAACCAGCGCTGGGCTACCTCGGAACCCCAGCCGGCTCCCTGCAACTCCTTCTTGGCGGCACGCACAAGGGGGTAGGGGGAGGGGGGAAGGCTTCTCAGAAGGAGGCTGCCTCTTAGAAGGCGCCGGCCCTACATCTACAGCCAAGGCCCGCGCCTTCTCAGAAGCGGGGTGCTTCTAAGAAGCCTTCCCCCCTCCCCCCATTCCCCTCTGCTGAGGTAACCTCATGCCCGTGAGAATAAACACTAGGGGATAATAAAGTTCGGGGTTCAGGGAGAGATAAAAAAGTAGCCCAGCAGACCTCAGCATAATCTCGAAGTAAGAGATGATCAAGAGGAGACCAAGCCGAGCACGTTTTGAGACATCCCTGGCGTTTAGTTTTCATAGAAATATCCTCAACAATGGCTTATCTCGCTGGAGACATCCTCGACAAATCCCTTGTTTCGCTTGAGACATCCGCAAACTATCGCTTATTGCATATTTCGCTTGAGACACCCTCAAACCAACTTGCTTATTTCGCTTGAGACATCCTCGAACTAATGGTGTTTCGCGTGAGACATCCTCAAACTACTGCTTTTTTTGCGGGAGACATCCTCGAACTATTGCTTGAGACATGCTCGAAACAATTGCGTGCTGCGCTTGAGACATCCTCAAACTATGCCTTATTGTCCCTAGATAATCAACGGCGGCGATAATAAAGTTCAGGCGGGCGGAGGAATGGAGGAAGCTATTTATAAAAAAAGAAAAATAAAAAAGAATAAATAATAAAACAAAAGAAATGATAGGAGGAGGAGAAGGAGGAAAAGAAGAACAAATCTCGAGTTTCAAATTTATTAGATTTTAGTTACAAACGCTTTATAAAAATGGTTTTTTGTAAGTGCTCGTGTAGGGTAGCCCATGTGCCTCAATTTCCACGGATAATCAACCCCAGAGATAAACAAAGTTCAGGCGAGCGTGGGGACAGAGAGAAATATAAAAGAAAAAGAATACAGTAGAATAATAATAAGAAAGAAGAAGAAGAGGAGAATAAGAAGAGGACGAAGAAAGGAAAAATCCAAAGTTCCAAATCTATCAATTTTAATTTACAAACGCTTTATGAAAATTGACTTTTTAAGTGCTCGTGTAGGGTAGCTCATGTGCTTCATTTTCCATGGATAATCAACCCCAGGGATAAAAAGTTCAGGCGAGCGTGAGGACAGATAGAAATATAAAACAAGAAGAGGAAAGTAGAATAATAATAAGAAGAGAAGAAGAAGAGAAGAAGAAGAAGAGAAGAAGAACGGAAAAATGGCAGGTTCCAAATCTATCAATTTTAATTTACAAACGCTCGCTTGATGTTGCTATATCAACATCGCTTGATGTTGCTATCTCAACATAGCGTTTCGAGGTGATAATGAAGTTCGGCCTCAGCGCTCGCCGCCCAATTTGAATTTTGTATAGGGCGACGATAATCAACTCTAAACACTGAAGGGGGGGTCCCTTTATTATCATCGGCATGCGGTTACTGTCATCTACTCCTGAGGTGTGCCACGCGAGATGTATGGCACGATCTAGAGCAAGATTTCTGTCAGGCGATCTAATCTGTAATGGGTGCTTCGGTCCCAACCCGCGGCACCTACAGGGTGCGCAATGCGGGTCGCAGTCGCAGTCGCAGTCCCATTCCCCTCTGCGCGTGGCCGAGCGACTCCCATCGTCCGACTGCCGCGCGGGGCCTCGGTCCAGCTCCGCCGTCACGGCCGGCGCCACACCCAGCGCGGCGCCGGCAGTGGAAGGCGCCCCCGCCCAGGCGCCGAACTCGGCCGCGGTGAGCAGACCGTCGCGGTCGGCGTCGGCCTCGAAAAGCACTCTGCTTCGAGGAAGAGGAGGAGGAGGAGGAGGAGGAGGAGGAGGAGGAGGAGGAGGAGGAGAAGGAAAAGGAGGAGGAGGAGGAGGAGGAAAAGAAGGTGGGGGGGAGGGGAAGAAGGGATCGAGGGAGGTGACAGGGATGAGGCAGGAGGGAGGGAGGAGACGGAGGAGGAGGGGCGGTCCTGCCTCGGGGAGCCGAGGGGGGAGGGGGGCAGGCAGCCTCGCAATGGCCTGCTGGAGCTCGCGGCGTGTTCCGGAAGCGGTTTCCCACTCGCTCCCGGCACCTAAGTGTTCCGCAAGCGCTTGCGAAGCCCTTCTCCTCCTCCTCCTCTCCTCTCCTCCTCCTCTCCTCCTCCTGCCCCTACCCCTCCTTCCCCTACCCCTCTCCTCCCCTCCCTCCTCCTCCTCCTCCTCCTCCTCCCTCCTCTCCTCCTCCCTCCTCCTCCTCCTCCTCCCTCCTCCTCCTCCTCCTCCTCCTCTCCTCCTCCCTCCTCTCCTCCTCCTCCTCCTCCTCCTCCTCCTCCTCCTGGGCAGCTTCCGGGAAGCGCAGCTCCCATGCAGGGCTTCCCAGGGGGCCAGGTCGCCCCAGCGTCGGCGCTCTCGCGCCGCGCAGGGACGCGGGGCGAGACTGCCTCGGCGCTCCTCGCGCCGCCCTCCCCTGGAGGAGGGGCAGCTCCGCCGGCCCAGGCCGCGAGGCGCGAGGCGCGGCGGTGCCCGCCAGGAGAGCCCAGGATCGGATCGATCGGTCGGAGCGGCGATCGAAGCGCATCGGAACGGGGCCCGTTTTCCAGCACCGCCACCACCATCCCAAGTTGGAGGGGGGAAGGAGGAGGAGGAGGACGACGACGACGACGACGAAGAGGAGGATGAGGAGGAGGACGTGGAGGAGGAGGAGGAGGAGGAGGAGGAGGAGGAGGAAAGAAGGAGGAGGAGGAGGAGGAGGAGGAGGAGGAGAGGAGGAGGACCCCCTCCCCCTCCAACTTCTGGTGGTGGTGGTCGATCAGGATCGGCGGATCTCGGATGCCAAGTCGGCAGAAGTCGAATCGGCGGAAGCCGACCGGCCAGTGAGGCCTGCGTTGAAGCACCCAGACGAGGACAAAGCCCCCGCACGACACCTCCTCAAACAATGCAAAACCAGCGCTTCGCAAGAGGCATCCCCAACACATCCTGCAGAGGCAGGCGTTGGCTGGAGGGCGAGGCCCTCGCTCGAGGCAGCCTCAACAAGTCCTGCAGAACGAGCGTTTCGCTCTAGACATCCCCAACACATTCTCATTTTGACATTCGCCTGGGCGACCCCGACACCTGAAAATCAAAGTCCCGCTCGAGACATCCTCACTATATCCTCGTGTTAGAGATCCGCCCGGGCGTCATGCAACAGGCGTGAAAACACGTGGGTCCCTTTCGACCCAGAGCGGAACACACGTGAAAGCACGTGGTCCCTTGCGCCCCAGGGCGGAACAAGCGTGAAACACGCAGGTCCCTTTCGCGCCAGAGCGGAAAAAGCATGACAATTCATATGTCCCTTTCGCCCCTGAGCGGAACAAGCGTGAAAACACGCGGGCCCCTTTCGCGCCAGGGCGGGACAAGCGTGAAAACACGTGAGTTCGTTTCGCCCGGGAGCGGACAAAGCGCGATAGCACGTAGGTCCCTTTCGCCGCAGGAGGCCTCCCAGAAGGCCGCCACAGGGCCCCAAGACGGAACGTGTCAAGTTATTCCACATTTGGTGTCGATTCGTGTTTGTTTCGGCTACTGGTTCCCCCCACTTCTTTGGGGCCAGACGACCACATGTGAGATATACCCCCTGGGCGGCCCGGACAGTAAAAACATTCGCCCAAGAGCGGATCAAGCGTGAAAACACGTGGGCTCCTGTCGCGCCAGAGCGGAACAAGCGTGAAAACACATGGGTCCCTTTCGCGCCAGGGCGGAACAAGCGTGAACACACGCAGGTCCCTTTCGCCCCTGAGCGGAACAAGCGTGAATGCACGTGGGGTTCTTTCGCCCTGGAGCGGAACAGGCGAGAAAGCTCGTGGGCCCCTTTCGCGCCAGAGCGGAGAAAGCGTGAAAGCAAGTGGGTCCCCTTCGCCCCAGAGCGGAACAAGCGTGCACACACGTGGGTCCCTTTCGCGCCAGAGCGGAACAAGCGTGAACACACGTGGGTCCCTTGCGCGCCAGGGCGGAACAAGCGTGAAACACGCAAGTCACTTTCGCCGCTGAGCGGAACAAGCGTGAAAACATGTCTGATGTTTTCGCCCCGAAGCAGAAGAAGCAAGAAAGCTCGTGGGCCCCTTTCGCGCCAGAGCGGAGAAAGCGTGAAAGCAAGTGGGTCCCCTTCGCCCCAGAGCGGAACAAGTGTGAAAACACATGTATCCTTCTCGCGCCAGAGCGGAACAAGCTTGAAAACACATGTGTCCCTTTCGCGCAAGAGCGGAACAAGCTTGAAAACACGTGGGTCCCTTTCGCGCCGGAGCGGAACAAGCGTGGACACAAGTGGGTCTCTTGCGCTCCAGGGCGGGACGAGTCTGAACACACACATCGGTCCCTTTCGCGACGGAGCGGGACAGGCGTGAAAGCACTGTGTGTTCCCTTCGCCCCGGAACGGCACGAGCGTTGACACACGTCGGTCCTGTTCGCTCCAGTACGGGACGGGAAAACGACCACAGCCACTGCATTTCTTTTGTTGCCGCCTTCCAGCCAGCAGAAACAAAGCAGTGGCTGTGGTCATTTTCCCGTCCCGCATCCAGGGCGGAGCAAGCGCGAAGACACGCGGGTCCCTTGCACGCCACAGCGGAACAGGCGTGAAGGCACGGGGGCCCGTGCGCGCCGGAGCGGAACGCACGTGGGAGCACGCGGGTCACTGTCGTCCCAGAGCGGAACAGGCGCGGAAGCACGCGGGGCTCTTTCGCCCTGGAGCGGAGGATGCGTGAAGACACGTGGGCCCCTTTCGCAGCGGGAGGCCTCCCCAGGAGGCCGCAGAAAGCCTCTCCAGGGCCCCAGGACGGAACGCGTCAAGATGTTATACATCTGGAGTCGACTCGTTAATTTATGCTGGTTCCGGTGACCCCCCCCACTCTTGGGAGCAAGACGACCGCGTGTTGGATGTTCCACCCCACGTGAGGACCCACGGGTCCCTTTCGGCCCAGAGCGGAACAAGCGTGAAAACACATGGGTCCCTTTCGCGCCAGAACGGAACAAGCGTCATCTACAAATCCTCATGCTAGACAACTGCCTGGGCGACCTGGGCGCGTGAAAGCAAGCGTTTCGCTCGAGACATCCTCAACAAATCCTCATGCTGGACATCTGACTGGGCAACCTGGACGCGTGAGGCCAAGCATCTCGCTCGAGACATCCAGAAGATCTGGGCACGTTAGGACAAGCATTTCACCTGAGAGATCCTCTGAGTTATGGTCCCCAGGAGACATCCGTAACAAACAAACATGTGTACTTCACCATCGATCGGAATTTCAAAAACCGGCGTTTCGCTCGGGAACGTTTTAATTCGCCAGCCCTACGCGACCTCGATATTTATGGCAAAATAAATTCGCTGGCCCTACGCAATTAGAGGCTGGGCACTTGGTTTACCAACTAAAAAAGAGCCCAGAGCCCATACCCTTTGTGAGAAGAACACATGCAAGAAAAAGCATCCTGCCTCCATTGAGACATCGGGCTCCGAATCGGCACCCGATGTCGAATCGAACCGGCATCGGAAGCTATCGAAATCGAGTCAAAGCGGATCGGAGAAGTCGAAATGAGCCCTGCCCGCCCCCCGGCTCAAGGGGGAAACACCTCGGCGCCAGGATGGGCGGCGCACACAGAGAGGAGTAGGGGGAGGGGGGGAGCCTTCGTAGCAGGAGACCGCTCCTCAGAAGGCGCTGGCCCTACATCCACAGGCAAGGCCCGCGACTTCGAAGAAGCGGGGTGCTTCGAAGATGGCCTTCCCCCCTTGCCCCCCTCGGCGGGCGCGCAGACATGGATCTGGCGCGCTCGATGGACTCGGCGCGCGGTCGCCAAATCCATGGATAGGGGTTCGCATGTGGCCCCCTAATGGATCCGGGGAGGCGCCCTCCCCAAAATGAGGCCGGCGCCGCCCCGCTCGGCGGCGGAACGCCTCGACTTCCCGTGGAGGCGGGACCCGCCGCCGCTCCACGCCCCAGGAATCCCGGTCTGCGATCGCCTGCTTCGCGGGGCGGGAGGCCAGGAGAGGCTCGGGAGCTTGACGCCTGGGGCCTGGGCAGCGGATACCTTGGAAGAGGAGGAGGAGGAGGAAGAGGACGAAGAGGAGGAGGAGGAGGAGGAGGAGGAGGAGGAGGAGAAGGAGGACGAGGACGGAGGGGGAGGAGGAGGAGCAGGAGGAGGCGGAGGAGGAGGAGGAGGAGGAGGCGGACCGGGACCTGGCGTGGACTTCCCGTGGAGGCGGGACCCGTCGCCAGTCCACGCGCCCTGGATCCGTGCGTGCGATCGCCTGCCCCCCCCCCCTGCGCGTGCATGCCCCGCCTCCGCCCTGGAGTCTCGGACGCGCTCGCCAAGAAAGACGTCGGCACACCCGAGTCCCGGGAGGAGGAGGAGGAGGAGGAGGAGGAGGAGGAGGAGGAGGAGGAGGTGGAGGAAGAAGAGGAGGAAGAGATGGAGGAGGAAGCGGGGGATGAGGAGGAGCAGGACGAGGAGGAGGAGGACGAGGAGGAGGAGGAGGATACTCGACTCTCACGGTTCCCCGACCCCTGCCCCCTTCTGCGCGCGCCTGCCCGGAAGCCGCCCCAGAACCCGGAGTCGAATCGCACCTCGGACACCTCGGCCCAGCCGGTGGGCCTGGCCTTAAGTCGGGCGTGTCCCCCTACAGAGGGATTTTCGAAGAAAAATAGAAAAACACCCCAAACAGGTCGAAAAATACCCCCAAAATAGTCCCCAGACCATTTTTTGAATATATCTTTTTACTATTTGGAGGGTATTTTTAGTTTTCCGTCGAAAATCCCCCTGCAGGGGGACAGGCCCGACATCAGGCTAGCTCGCCGCCCCCGCGCCTCCGCGAACCACTCCGCCAGGGCGGCGCGCGGGCCGTCGGCGCGGGGCGCGGCGCCGCCCAGGTTCAGCTTGGACTGGCGCCGCCGCCGCCCCCCCCCCTCAGACGAAGCCAGGACGAGGATCAAACCGTGTGAGGGTAAGTCGAGAACCTCTGAGATCATGCGAGCGACGATCCAAAACGGGTCTCGCGCGAGATGACGCACCGACCTTGCGCGGCGGCGTGCGCAGGCCGCTGGCCCGGCGCGCTACGTTGGCAAGGAGGGCGCTTGCGCGCGGCCTTACGCGGGGAGTTTACGCGCGAATGTCGGCGCAGACGACCCCGTTTTCTTTCGTCGCTCAGGTACAGTCGGGGCGTTGACCTAAGAAACCCCAAATAAGGAACGAGGCCCCCTTTTCCCATCAGTTAAACTTCGATGTCCTATCGAAAACATAAGGGAAGCCTGAGGCAAGCTGTGACACACGTAAGGAACGCGGAGCCCCTCCCCAACCAAAAGGGTTCCTTCTTCGGAGCCCCGACTGTAGCTCTGGAGGATGTCTCGGGCACCGCGGCCTTCTCAGAGCTTTCTGGAGCGCTTAGAGCGTTCCGGAACGCTCTGGAACGGATGTATCCTCGTCCCAGCCCCGTCCGGCCCCCTGCAGCATCTCGAAGAGTAGCAGAGAGACGAAGCGAAATAATAATGAGCAACAATGCGAAGATGCTGCACTTGTTTCATCGTCCCGTGTTCACGGTCCCTGTATTATCCTGTTGTCTCAGGTGCAGAGTCACCATCCCACACGTGCGCACCCGTTCTGCCAGTGCTTGAGCACCGGCCTGAACCAGTGAACAACACCCTCCGGGAGAAATGGGACGCAGGTAGAAGGGCCCAGGGACGCGCGCGCGCGCATATCGGTGCCCTTGCTTCTCTTGTCAAGCTCATCATCTGAACTACTTGGAAAGGCACCCTTAGCAAGGAACATGTAGTAAGCAGTCTCTAGAAAAAGGAGCCCTCAAGGAGGAATCCGGATGCGGGAGTCCTTAATCGTGAACCTTTTTTACAAGGCTTCCGTACTGGAGAATCCTCAAGACAGAAACGTAATAGTAAATGCGCAGTACTGAACCCTTAATGGGGAATGCTTGTTGGGGAATGCCCAGTAAGAAATATTAGTCGACGGATCCCTCATAATGAACCTGTACTAAGGGGTCCTTCCTAGGGGATCCCAAATACGGCATCCGTGCTAAAGAATATGTACGAATGTATCCTTCGACCAGACTCCTTCTTGACAGATCTTGAGTAAGGGATCGTTCAGAACGAATCCTGATTGAGAGACCCTTACGACTGATTCCCGAATAGCACCTCCTTAGAGTAAGGGCTCCTTCGTGGGGAATCTTTCATACGATTTTGAAAGCATGAACCATAAGTGGGGAATCCTTCGTGAAGAACGACCCAGCAGTGACAACCCATCAGTGAGGAACCCTGAATAACAACTCATCAGTGAGGAGTCATCAGGCAGAAATCCTATGTATATAAGAAGTCTTTCGCAACGCACCGTGGACAAGGTTTCCTTACTAGGGAACTCTTACTAAAGAATCCAAGCCCTGCGTAAAAAAAATAAACTGGGGATCGTCTGTAAGGAATCCTACGCGGGGGTTCCCGATTCACTCATTTTATCACTCATGCATTCATTAAAACGTTATGTCAGATAAAATTCAAACAACTATCAGCAAAATGAGCGTCACTGGGGATAATATTGCGTGGACGATATCGGGTCCCGGAGCGGATTCGTTTGGACTTTGGAACGAAACGGAGTTCGCAATCGGGGTTCTTGATAAAGACTCCATGCTCAGACATCCTGAGTGGATGGGGTCATTACTATGGACTTCCGAATAAAGAACCATTCGGAAAAAAATCCTTTGTTCCGGATGCCATAATCACGGATTCCTAACAAGTATCCTTCGTAACGGATCCGTGCTAAACAATCCGTCGTGCGGAGTCTTTGACAAGGAATCCGGGTTAATGAACCCTTTAGCAATACATCCTTATTAAGGAACCCTGAATGGAGAATCTGACACAAGGGATCCCTAACCAGAAACCCTTACTGAGGTGCCTTTACTAAGGAATCTTTCGTATGGATTTCTTAGTAGGGAATCCTCAGTAAGGGGTTCTTGGTCAAAAACCCTGAATGGGAGGTCCTTCGTATGGAACCCCTCATGCGGAATTCTCAATCAAGAGGAGCCTTATTCAGGAATCCTTACTTGGTAGTCCTTAGAGCAAGAAAAAATCCCCTACAAAGGTGTCATTACGAATGGATCCTTCGTAAAGTATCCGTAATGAGGCATGCCTAGCAAAGTATCCTTCGCAAACAAATCCGTGTTAAGGGATCCTGAGTAAGGAATCCTGAATTACATATCCTGGCTAGAACAAATTGGCGAGGAATCCTGAATGGGAAATGCGTCGTAAGGAACCCTTCTTAATACGGGATTATAAAAAAGAAACCCTTGACACGAAATCCTTCTTAAGCAATTCCTCACTGAGGATTCCTTGTTGGCGGAGTCCTGAATAAAGGGCCTTGAATCAGGTTCCCTGACTAGGGAACCCTGAATACGGATTCATTGATAGCGAATCGTGACTAAGGATCCCTCAATAAAGAATCAGTGCAGAAGAATCAACGATAAGTAAAACCGAAGTTTAGAATCCTTAATAAGAAATCCACCGTGAGGAGTTCTCGTCCAGGAATCGTTAACCAGGGTTATTGTCAATGAGCTCCTGGATAAGGGCCCCTTTTACGAAGGAACCCTCGTCAAGGATGCCGTAAACACGGACTTAGACAAAAAAACATTCGCAAGGAACGCGTGCGCAAGAATCTCTGACTGCAGGGTCCTTGTTAAAGAACCCTTAATAACGAACCCACTGGGTTTGCCACACGAGGCCTGCGCCACTGACGCTGCCTATTCGGACAGGGGGCTGGGCCCTGGGCCCTGGGGGACAGGCCCCAGACACAAACTCTCCTCCTGGACCCACTGACCTGGGTCAACAACAAAAAAGGGGGCCAGTGGATTCAGAGGGGCGTTTTTTGCTGAGACCTTTCCCCCCGGGGCCAGAACCCCCCAGTCACAAAGGGAAGCGATGTGTAACCCCCGGCCAAGGGAATCGATCTGAAATCCGCCGCAAAGGGGATAGATGTGTAGGCTCCCACAGAAGAGGATCGAAGCGCAACCTCCACACAGCGAATCACTGTGCACCCTTCTTCACGACCGAGAGGAGAGAGAGAGAGAGAGAGAGAGAGAGAGCGAGAGAGAGACAGGGACGGAGAGGGAGAGGGAGGGGGGGAGGAGAGAGAGAGAGAGAGAGAGAGAGAGAGTGAGAGTAAGAGTAAGAGTCAAGCTAGCCAGCTCGAGCGAGTCAAGCATGGCATGCCCAGTCCCACCCGCCCTCCCACAACAAAAGAAGCAAAGCTGGCACAACTGGGGGCCGAAGTCACACCGGCCAGCCGGTTTGGTACAGCTGATGCGGCCGCGATGGCGGTTGCCGACGGGAACTGGCGAGCGCGTGTTGAATGCCGCGCACGCATTGCCAGACGAGTCGAGAATGGCCCGGTACACCGCAGGAAGCCAGAGGTGGCCGGAGGAAGCCCGACGGTCTGACAGGACACCCCAAAGCATTTTTGTGAAAAAGCATTGGGTTTTTGATGTTTTTATGTTGAAATGCTTGCAAACACACGGTGTTCGGTAGGATTCTGACATGAACGCGCGAGTGTGCTCTTTGTGGCATTTTTTGCACAGGATTCGCGGCCTGGGTCCATGACAGAGCATCGCGAGTGCACCGCGCGATGACGTGAAATCGCTGGATTTGACCGAATTCTTAAGATTCCTATGGTTTTCCTATGATTTCAGCAAGAGAGCCCGGGCGGGAAATTTGTACAATTTTTGTGAAAAAGCATTGGGTTTTTGATGTTTTTATGTTGAAATGCTTGCAAACACACGGTGTTCGGTAGGATTCTGACATGAACGCGCGCGTGTGCTCTTTGTGGTATTTTTTGCAATGGATTATCGCCGTGGACGACAGGACGTCCATGTCGAGAGGAAAAAATAAGAAAAATGTTGATTTTGTATTGTTTTTTACAGGTTGGGATGGGACCCCCCGGATGCGGCCCCTAATGGCCGGCCTGAGGGGGGAGTAGGAGTATATTCTAATAAGGAATAAGGATAAGAGAGAGAGAGAGAGAGAGAGAGAGAGTCCCCTTCTACGCCAAAGGAAAGAAGGGGCAGTGATACGCGCGTGCGCCCATATGTGTAACCTACTAGAACCACGCATTGACGATATCGTTGCTCCACTGAAGTAATGGACCACAGATGGCTTGAACGGGAAATGAAGAAGTGCTCATGACGCTGAACGCACCACGGGCAGCAAAAAGAAGTCCACACGTGCCAATGCGTACTCCCGGAGGCCTTCGGGGACGATCGCGGCGAACGGGGGCAGAGCCCTGACGAATCGGGCTCCCGGAAGGCCTTCTGGGAACATGGTGTTCGGGGGCGTCTTCGGGAGGCCTGTTCTGGCGTGCCGTCGTCGCCGTCGTATCGTCGCCGTCGCCTCTTGGGGCGCGCCTTCGTCGTCGCCGTTGTCGTCCTCGCCTTCGTCGTTTCCGCGTCTTCGTCGTCGTCGTCGTCGGGACCCCTCCCGGGATCCATCCAGCGCAGTTTTCCACTCCAGGTCGAAGCCCGAAGACCCGAGGGCCCGCGAACGGCCCCCGAAGGCACAGAGCGCCGAACAACAGTTTCGAACGTCGAAGTTCGAATTTCGGCGTCGTCTTCTTCGCCGCCGCGGCCGTCGTCGCCTTCGTCGTCGGCAGACGTCGGCAGAGAACGCGATCAGTCATGTTCCCAATCAACTTCCCAGACAACTCTCCTGTAGCGTGATGGTACTTCGGAGCCTCCGGAGACTCTCGGGCCCATGATGGACCATGTCCCCAGAAGGCTTACTGGAGACATGATTTGTCAGGGTGTGTTGGGGGGACTCTTGGGCGTTCCCTGGAAGCCCCTTCGGGGCCGCTTGGGGCTTCCTGGGGGCCTTTGGGGGCCTACTGGTGGCCTGTAGGGCCAGAGACCTCGAAATATCGGTTCGTGGTCCCCCTCTGGGCCCCCTCTTGGGGCGCTCTTGGAGCACACTTGGGTCGTCTTGGGGCCCTCTTCGGGGCCTCGGGCCTCCGAGGCCGTGAGGGAACGCTGGGACTCGGGAAGAGCGAGAACGCCAGAATCCTCAACAAAAGCATCGGGAAACGTGTGAATGCAGCCTCCCATGGCCCTCTTAACGAGCCTCTTGAGGCCGTCCGGGAGCGTGTTAAGGTCCTCGTCGGCCGTCTTGAGGGCATCTTGGGCGTCTTCGGGGCATCTTAAGACCGTTTTGGGCCCTCCTGGGACCCCTTAGCATGACGTGGCCCGTTTCGGGGAGGGCCCGAGCCGTCTGGGGAGCTCTGGGATCCCCCCCAAACCCCCAGGGGGCGCCCATGGAGGGTACAAGCAGCAGCCCGCCCCCTAACCCACTGGCCTACTCCGATATATATATATATATATATATATATGTACACACATATATATGTGTGCATACATACATACATACATACATACATACATACATACATACATACATACATACATACATGCATGCATGCATGCATGCATGCATGCATGCATGCATGCATGCATGCATACATACATACATACATACATACATACATACATATATATGTATATATATATATGTGTGTGTGCACAGCTGTGTATGTAGATGTACATATTGTGTATATGTATATGTACATGTACATGTGTATGCGCATGCACATGTGCATGTACATGTGTGTGTGCTTGTGTATGTACATGTCTATGAATTTATGGATATGAAGTTGTATGTGTATGCATATGTATATGAATATGCATATGATGTGTGTGTGTATAGTTTCGTGTGCATGTGTGTATGTTTATGTGTACGTACATGTATAAGTGCATGTATGTGTGCTTGTTTGCGTAAGTGTATGAATGTGCGTATGGGTTTGTGCATGTTCGTGCATGTGCATATATATATATATGCATGTGCGTGCATAGGTATGTACAAGTGCCTATGTAAGTGTACATGCATATGTATACGTTTATGTGTGTATGTGTACGTGTATGAATGTATGTACGCACGTATGCGTGTGAATATATATATATACATACAAGACTGCATTGGCGCTGCGCGCCATGCACCTTGGTCCTTTATGTTCCGCACGCAAGCGGAATTCGTGCGTGCGTACATGCGCGCATGCATGTATACACGCGCACGCGCATGCACGCTCCGTGTATATATATGTATATATACACATATGTCTAGGTGTAAACAATATAATTGCAGTGTTGTAGGTGTGTATGCAGCGTACATATGTACATATAAATGTGTGCAAAGGTATGACCATGCATATGCAGCTCGTATGTGCTGTGTCGGTGTACGCCCATATGTATATATAGATATAGCTATGTATCTGTAGATGCATATATAGATGTATATGTATATGTATATTGCCAATCCAAGGGAACGCACGCGTAGGAGTCGATTGCCTTTCAGGGGCTTCTGGGACCCCTGGAGGCCTCACGATCATCTTGTGAAAGTTGTTGGGGGCATCCTCGGGCATCTTCGCTGCATGCCACGAGACCCTCAATGACTGGGTCACAATGCGGAATGTCATGGGAGCAAAATCAATGAATGTTGGCATTCGGAAACATCGTGGGGGTGTTTTCGGGGCCCTCGTGGGCCGTTTTGGCGCCTTCATGGGCCGTCCTGGGGCCTTCTTGGGCCGTCTTGGGGAGCTTGGGCTCGCTGGAACCCCCTTTGGACCCATCTTGGGCACTTCTGGGGACCTCCCATGGCCTTTTTGGGTCTGTGCTGGGAGCCCTTGCTCCATTATGGGCTGTCTTCGGGCTCTCGTGGGCGATCGTGGGGCCCAGCTCGGCCTTCTTGAAGCTTTCTTGGGGGCCTCTTGGGGAGTCTTGAGGCGATCTCGGGGGCTTTGAAGCCGTCTTGAAAGCTGATGAAATCCGAAAGGCGAATCTGCTAAAATTGTAAGTTTTACAAAGGGAATGAGACGATTTTAGTGTTTTGAAGGCCTCTTGGAAAGCTTTTTGGGGTGCCTTGGGGGTCTTTTGGGCCGTCCTGAAGCAATTGGAGTCCCTCTTGGAGCGCTCTTGTGCTGTCTGGGGCCTCCCTTGAGCCTTTCTGATGACCCCTCTGATCGCTCTGGGTCTGCTGGCAAGGCGTTTGTGGAGACTCGGAAAGCCTGGTGACCTTTTCCAAGGACGTCCAAGGGAGCCCGAGAACCCCAGATCCCGGGGATCCAGTTTTTTTGTTGGGGGGGGGTGACGGTTTCCCCCCCCCCCCCGGGCTTGTAAAAATATAGGAAGAGGAATATATATATATATATATATATATATATATATGTATATATACATACATATACATATATATATATATGTACAAAAATGCATGTACATGTGTACGTATAGTTCTATAGATATAAAAAGCCACCCCTATTCTGGAGTTTCGCTCCCCCTCCGCTTCCTGCGTGTTGTTCCAATGCTTTCCTGATAATCCGCATTGTATGTGGCTGCTTTCAATTCCCTCATGAGCAGGAGCAGGGCTTGACGTACGGCTGGGGCTGGAAAGGTAGCGCGCAGCATCGGTGCCCCTGCCCTTGCGAGGCGATCCCCCCGCAAGGGGTCCCCTCTCTGCGCGCTGTCCCCCTGCCAGGGCGTCTTCGGTGCACGCTGGCCCCCAAAATGGGGGACAGCGTGCAACAGGCGGGCCGGCAACGCCACATTGCACGCCAAAAATCCGCCCTCCATCGTGGAACAAACGTTTTCCGATTTCGCGGTGGTTCCGTGCCCCCTCGTTCGGTCAGGATCCCAACGTTGCTGCAAAACGAAATCAACACGAACGCGGTCCGCGAAATGGCAACAATACCGTGCAGCTCGAGCCATTGGCAGGAGGGCAGAGGAGGCAGGAGGAGGAATCCCAAGGTTTTCGCGCGTCTTCACCTGTTCTCGGAGCTCTCCTCGCCTCAGAATGCGCTCCCGTAACCTCGCCTCGTCGCCTCTCTCGTCACGCTGCGCCGCATGTACCGTTCCCTCTCTCGAAGCCACAATCCCTCGCAAGATACAACGGATTCGTTCGCTCTCCCGAGGCCACAATCCAACCCAAAAGACTACGAATTCGCGCTCCCGAGGCCACAACCTTGTAAAATACGACAGCCACGCGCCCCCAAATCAAGATGCCTTCAAGACTGCCCAGGATGTTTCCAAGACGACCACGTTGGCATCAAGACAGCCCACGATGGCTTCAAGAGGGCCCACGTTGCAAATTCCCCGTGGAGAAGTTGCTAATTCGGCCATCCGTCAGCGGCAGATGACCCAAGATGGCCCCCAGACGGCCGAAGATGCCCTCTGGACAGCCAAAGACGGCCCCACGACGGCCCCACGACACGCCAGACGGCCACGAGAGCCCCAAGCGATCCCCAGGACGGCAGCCCCAACAAGGCCCGAATGAGGTTCATGAGGGCCCCTCGACCGTGCTTGTCCGCCCCGATGGGAACGAGGTGTCACAGGTGACGGTGTCGACGTCCGCCTCACGGGAGTCCAGAAAACCACCCACCCTCAACACCCTCAGCATCGTCATCGTCATCGCCATCATCATCGTCATCAGCATCAGCACCACCATCATCATCATCATCATCAGCAGCAGCATCATCATCATCATCAGCAGCATCAGCAGCAGCATCATCATCAGCAGCATCAGCAGCAGCATCAGCAGCAGCATCATCATCCGCATCCTCAACAATAGTAATACCAGCATCAGCAGCATCATAACAAACACTGTGATAGCATCATCATCGGCACAATCGTCATCATCACCTTTATCGGCCAGCGAGCCATCAGCATCGTCATAACTCAGCATCATCAGGAGCATAATGTGTAGCAACATCCATAGCATTATCCTGATCACCCTGGCCACCGTCATCGTCATCATCAGCAGCAATATCACATTCACCATCGTCACCATCATCATCACCACCGTCAGCACCCCACCACCATCAGCACCTCCATCACCATCGTAAACACAATCATCAACATCATCACCATCATCAACAACACCGCCACCACCATCACACGTATCATCATCACCATCACCATCATCATCGGAAACATGATCATCAACAGCAGCTAGATCATCACCGACAGCACCACCATCATGACGATCAGCATCCGCACCACCATCCGCATTACCACCAACATCGCCATCATCACCATCAACAACACCAGCATAACCACCGGCATCCCCAACAACACCATCAACGACATCAACAGCATCACCATCATCATCTTCATCATCAACCGCACCCTCATTCTCATCATGGCTTTCTCACCCTCGGGCAATGGACAACCAGAATGTTGGGCTGGCACGCCAGCGGGACTCGCCGCAAGCAGCTGACACGTATGAATACATATCTATATATATATATACATAAAAATGGGTAAATTATATTAAATAGCAAATAAAAACACATGTGTAAAACATGCTGAATGTATGTATGTATGTATGTATGTATGTATGTATGTATGTATATGTATATATGGATACCGAAAACAGTCGAAGAGCGCCAAGACAGTCGAAGAGACCGCCAAGACGACCCAGGGTAGCTCCACGAGAATCCTTGGTGATTTCAATCTGGCCAACGGGACCCCGAGACAACCCAAAAGCGCCTCCAGAGGATCGCCGAAGAGGTCAAGAGGCCAAAACCATCAAATTCATTCGACAACTGCTATGTTCAGCACTACCGCATTTTACGTTTTGACTGCGAACACGACGGCCCAAATGGCCACAAAGATCGTCACAGAACGGCCCACGATGCCTCCAAAAAGGCCCCAAAACTGCCCAAGGGAGCACAAAGACAGCCCCAGGCCCCCCGAGGCAGCCCACGACAACCCCTGGGTGAAAAGCAAGGTACAGGTACTTGACCATGAGGTAATGAGCTGATGCTCTTAGGAAAACTTCGGCGAAGTATCGCGGCATCCCATAACTCATTCCCTGATGGCAAGCAAGACGAGGGGAAAGAGACAAGCCATGAGATAGACGTGGCCATTAATTCAAGCATGGGCCGATCGTGTCCCAGTGTCGCGCGACAAACAGAATGGGCAGCGCTACCTCAAGCCAAGGTAGCGGCGGATGTAACATTCGATATGTACTACCCCTTGTTTGAACTCCCTTTAAAATCGGGAGGGCAGGAAACGAACGATAGACCCAACCCCAAACTAAAACATACAAGTAAAAGAAAGAAGACCGAGATACTGTTTTCAACATCCCGAGCAGCATACAGTCGCAGCACAGAAAAGGCAGCATTGGGTAGCAGGGCCGGTCGCGGGCTTAACCAGACAACCGACCGCAGAATACCATGGGCAATCACGCAAGACCGCGCGACAACCCACATATCATTAGGGGTGGACGTGTGGCCAGCAGCCAGACGTCAAAGCGCGCGCAATGTGAAAACTACCCAACCCAACAGTCGCCCCCCCCCCACCACAAAAAAATGCCCATGTCCGGGCTGGCCCGGATCCGGGCATGTAGGTATAGTTAGCCCGTGGCCAGTCACGGATTGATCACATGTAGGTAACTAGGTGGTCAAGGGCACACGTATCTGCTAGCCCTGGTTGGGACATCCTTAAATTGACGCTGTCTCTTCGTTGCCTCGATAATGGACATGCTTCTTTACAGCATAAATGAGACACCGATTGCCTCCCATGATTTGCAGCAGTAAGGCGCGATCGATGCATCCTTTGGTATGACCGTCTGCTGTCCCATATCGCGCATCACGCAACTGTGCGCTGTGAACGAAACCTAGGTGCATCACTCGTCTTAACCAGCTGATATGCCCCAACCAGGTACATTCGGTCGGTTTCTTCAACAAAACCTTACTTGGCCAGTGTTTGAGGACCGTTTCAAATTCTATGGTGAAGATGGCCTTGATGCTGAGACCACCAAAATCTCAAATGTTGTTGAATTGTGTCTGCGTTAGTGGTCCAGCTTTGAGCTCGCGTAGGGTTGCAGTAGTAGGGTCGCAGTCTTCAAGATTATGAGCTGCTGCCAGTGTTTGAGTTGAGCAGCTGGAACGCACTTGCAAGCGGTGCGATTTGCACGGTCCATTGATCAGATGTACTACTGCCTTGCCAGCAGGCGCGCGTCCGCGCAATAAAAGGTTGGCTCCTCGGATGCCATACCCCTTTACTTCGTCATTCTCGCTGGTACCTGGGGTCACTGCGAAGGCCGACTTCCCCTGTCGGAGTCACGCGCTGATATAATATTGTGTTTTGGACCTGCGCGACGGCGCTGAGTCGTCGCACTTGAAGGTTCGCAGGTTCCTGCGCGCATTGTGAAACACCACGTAAACCATCAACCACACCTGTGTGATCAATGCATCTGCCAAAACGCCACGTAAACTGAAGTGCATGTCGGATACTGTCTTCGTCGGCTTTTCTTCGGCCACAGCGCCCGTGAGCTCTGGGCGATGTATTGGGCGAGTTCGCTTCATATATTCATCCTGATCAAACTGGACGCGGCCGTCCCCGGTCTGAGGTTAGTGCACGGCGCAGATGATATAGCAGTGTTCGTTCAGTTTACATGCGCCGAACGCGCTTTCTACACATTTGACAGACTTATCCATGGTGTCCACAACTCCTGCTATGTATATATCGTCAACGTGCTCGGCGGTTAAGAGGTTTGGGCTCGTCTCGAGCTGTTCACATATGACGTGGGTTTTAGCCCAAAGCCTCGTGTGATGGTCCTGAGCTTCAATGATAATGTGCTAGAGCCATCATTGGTGCGAACCCGGAAAGGAAAACAGAAATGTGAGGCATGGCGGCGTTTCAAAGACACCTGATTGGGTGACGGGCACATGCAATGCTGAGTGTATCGATCTTGATGTACCGTGCCAAGGGCTGGGCTGTGCTGCGGAGCGCTAACTTGCGATGTGGCATGCCGCGATTGTGCTCTGTAGCATTGTGGATCGAGTCGATCGACCCACGAACCCAGAAAGGAGTATAAACATGTGATGAATGGCAACGCGTTCAAGACACCTGCTTGGGAGACGGAGCAAGTGAAATGCTCAATGTATCGATCTTGATGTACCGTGCCAAGGGCTGCGCTGTGCTGCGCCATGCTGAACTGAGATGTGCCATGCCGCGATTGTGCTCTATAGCGTTGTGGATCGAGTCCTCGTCATGACCGATCTGATCTGGATCTTAAGCTCAAAGTGCCCGAGCACACAGTAGCTGCGCCAGAGCTAATTGACAGGGTGACATGCCAGGGGGACGCGCCGCGGAACGCCCCAAGGGACGCGCCCACGTGCCAGGGGACGTCCCATGGGGATGCACCACGGGACGTGCCAAGGGGACGCGCTACGGAATGTGCCAATGGACGTGCCACGGACGTGCCAGGCCAGGGAACGCGCCGCGCGACGTGTCAGGGGGACTCGCCACGGGACGCGCCACGGAACGTGCCAAGGAACGTGACAGGTTGCAATGCTGAATGTATCGATCTTGATATACCGTGCCAAGGGCTGTGCTGTGCTGCACCGTGCTGAATTGCGATGTGCCATGCAGCGAGTGTGCTCTGTAGCGTTGTGGGTCGGGTCCTCCTTTGCATCCGAGTCCTGACCGAACTGATCTGGATCTTAAGCTCGAGATGCCTGAGCACGTAGTAGCTGCCCCAGAGCTAATTGACAGGGGGATATGCCAGGAGGACGCGCCGCGGAACGTCCCAAGAGAGCCGCCAAGCGACGTGCCAAGGGACGTGCCATGGGGACGCACCGCGGGACGTGCCAAGGGGACGCGCTACGGAACGTGCCAATGGACGTGCCACGGGACGTGCCAATGGACGCGCCAAGCGACGTGCCAAGGGGACTCGCCACGGGACGCGCCACGGAACGTGCCAAGTTGCAATGCTGAATGCATCGATCTTGATGTACCTTGCCGAGGGCTGTGCTGTGCTGCGCTGTGCTGAACTGCGATGTGCCATGCCGCGATTGTGCTCCATAGAACGTTGTGGATCGAGTCCTCCCTGACATTCAAATCCTGACCGACCTGATCTGGATCTTAAGCTCGAGCTGCCTGAGCAGATGGTAGCTGCCCCAGAACGAATCGACAGAGGGGACATGCCAGGAGGACGCGCCGCGGAACGTCCCAAGGGACGCGCCAGGCGACGTGCGAGGGGACGTGCCATGGGGACGCACCGCGGGACGTGCCTAGGGGACGCGCTACGGAACGTGCCAATGGACGTGCCAGGAGGACGCGCCGCGGAACGTCCCAAGGGACGCGCCAGGCGACGTGCCAGGGGACGTGCCATGGGGACGCACCGCGGGACGTGCCAAGGGGACGCGCTACGGAACGTGCCAGGGGACGTGCCGCGGGACGTGCCAAGGGACGCGCCGCGCGATGTGCCAGGAGGACTCGTCACGGAACGCGCCAAGGAACGTGCCAAGGTGCAATGTTGAATGTATCGATCTTGTTGTACCGTGCCGACGGCTATGCTGTGCTGGGCCGTGCTGAAATGCGATGTGCCATGCCGCGGTTATGCTCTGTATAGCGTCGTGGATCGAGACCTCCCTGGCATCCGAGTCCTCACCGACCTGATCTCGATCGTAAGCTCGAGCTGCCTGAGCACATAGTAGCTGCCCCAGAGCTAATCGACAGGGGGACATGCCAGGAGGACGCGCCGCGGAACGTCCCAAGAGACGCGCCAGGCGACGTGCCAGGTGACATGCCATGGGCACGCATTGCGGGACGTGCCAAGGGGACGCGCTATGGAACGTGCCAATGGACGTGCACCGCGCGACGTGCCAGGGGGACTCGCCACGGGACGCTCCGCGGAACGTGCCAGGCAACATGCCAGGCTACAATGCTAAGGGTATCGGTATTGATGTAACGTGCCGAGGGCTGTGCTGTGCCTGGGCGACCTGGACAAGTGAAAACACGCGTTTCGCTCAAGACATTCTCAGCACATCCTCATGCTAGACGTCCGACTGGGCAACCTGGACACGTGCAAACAAGCGTCTCGATCGAGACTTCCTCGACAGATCATCATGCTAGACATCCGCCTGGGCGATCTGGACACGTGAACACAAGTCTCTGGTTCGAGACATCCTCAACAAGTCCTCATGCTAGACATCTGTCTGGGCAACCTGGAGGCGTGAAACCAAGCGTCTCGCTCAAGACATCCTCAAGACCTGGGCATGTGAAAACAAGCATTTTCCTATAACACCGAACAAGCGTTTCGCCCGACACATCCTCAACCAATTCTGAAAACAACAAGCGTGTCGCTCGAGACATCCTCAAAAATAATTCCGCCGGCCTCCTTCAAACTCGTCACGTAGCGCAAAATAATTCCGCCGGCCTCCTATAAGTCGAAACCAAGGATAACAAAACTAAACGAGAACCCTGGGCCTATTCCCTTTCAGGGAAATACTCAAACAATACCCAACATGATCGACCCACGAACCCGGAAAGGAATATAGAACTGTAACACATGGCAGCGGTTTCAAAGACACCTGATTGGGTGACGGGCAAATGCAATGCTGAGTATATCGATCTTGATGTACCCTGCCAAGGGCTGTGCTGTGCTGCGCCGTGCTGAATTGCGATGTGCCATGGCGCGACTGCGCTCTATAGCGTCGTGGATCGAGTCCTCCTTTGCATCCGAGTTCTGACCGAACTGATCTGGATCTTAAGCTCGAGCTGCCTGAACACATAGTAGCTGCCCCAGAGCTAATGGACAAGGGAACATGCCAGGAGGACGCGCCGCGAAACGTCCCAAGGGATGCGCCAGGCGACGTGCCAGGGGACGCGCCATGGGGTCGCACCGTAGGACGTGCCAAAGGGACGCGCTACGGAACGTGCCAATGGATGTGCCACGGAATGTGCCAGGGGACGCGCCACGCGACGTGCCAGGGGGACTCGCCAAGGGACGCCCCACGGAACGTGCCAAGGAACGTGCCAAGTTGCAATGCTGAGTGTATCGATCTTGATGTACCGTGCCGAAGGCTGTGCTGTGCTGCACCGTGCTGAATTGCGATGTGCCATGCCGCGGTTGTGCTCTATAGCGTCGTGGATCGAGTCCTCCTTTGCATCCGAGTCCTGACCGAACTGATCTGGATCTTAAGCTCGAGCTGCCTGAACACATAGTAGCTGCCCCAGAGCTAATTGACAAGGGGAACATGCCAGGAGGACGCGCCGCGAAACGTCCCAAGGGATGCGCCAGGCGACGTGCCAGGGGACGTGCCATGGGGTCGCAACGCGGGACGTGCCAAGGGGACGCGCTACTGAACGTGCTGGGGACAAGCGTTTCGCTCGAGACATCCTATCACAATCATCCGAATTCCTACGCGCGGGACGCGGCACGCGTGAGACATCCTCGGAATTCCTGCGAGCGGGACACGAAAACAAGCATTGCGCCTGAGATATCCTCTGAATTCTGGCCCCCCACGAGGCCCCCGCTCGAGACATCCCCCAATTTTGCAAAACCAGCGTTTCGCTCGAGACATCCTCAACAAATTATGAAAAACAAGCGTTTCGCTTGAGAAATCCTGTCAAAACCCAAAGAAATCAAAATTCCTGCGTGCGGGACGCGGCACGCGCGAGACATCCTCGGAATTCCTGCGCGAGGAGCGCTTTTCCGTGTCGCGGTCGGCTCTGCAAAACCAGCGTTTCGCTCGAGACATCCTCAACAAATTCTGAAACCAAGCGTTTCGCTCGAGACATCCCCAACTCTGCAAAACCAGCGTTTCGCTCGAGACATCCTCAACAAATTCTGAAAAACAAGCGTTTCGCTAGGGACATCCTCATTTTTTAATTTGCCGGCCCTACGCGACCTCGTTATTTATCGCAAAAGAAATTCGCCGGCCCTACAGCCGTCAAAACCGGGGGGAAACCAACTAAAAGAGAACCCTGGGCTCAGGCCCTTTCCGGGAAAAAATCCTTAAACATAATCGAACATGATCGACCCACGAACCAGGAAATGAACATAGAGATATAAGGCATGGCAACATTTGGAAGACACCTGATTGGGCGACGGGCAAACGCAATGCTGAATGTATCGATCTTGATGTACCGTGCCGAGGGCTGTGCTGTGCAGCGCCGTGCTGAAATGCGATGTGCCATACCGCGATTATGCTCTATATAGCGTTGTGGATCGAGTCCCCCATTTGAATCCCAATCCTGACCGAACTGATCTGGATCTTAAGCTCGAGCTGCCTGAGCACATAACGCGCCAACGTGCCAGGGGACGTCCCATGGGGACGCACCGCGGGACGTGCTTCAAGGGAACGCGCTACGGAACGTGCCAGGGGACGTGCCACGGACGTGCCAGGGGACGCGCCGCGCGACGTGCCAGGGGGACTCGCCACGGGACGCGCCACGGAACGTGCCAAAGAACGTGCCAGGTTGCAATGCTGAGTGTATCGATCTTGAGGTACCGTGCCGAAGGCTGTGCTGTGCTGCGCCGTGCTGAAATGCGATGTGCCATGCCGCGATTGAGTTCTATAGCGTCGTGGATCGAGTCCGCCTTTGCATCCGAGTCCTGACCGAACTGATCTGGATCTCAAGCTCGAGCTGCCTGAGCACATTGTAGCTGCCCCAGAGCTCATTGACAGGGGAACATGCCATGGGGACGCACCGCGGAACGTCCCAAGGAACGCGCCAGGCGACGCGTCAGGGGACGTGCCACGGGGACGCACCGCGGGACGTGCCGAGGGGACGCGCTACGGAACGTGCCAGTGGACGTGCCACCTCGCGCTAGACATCCGCCTGGGCGAACTTGACACGTGAAAACCAGTGGTTCGCTCGAGACATCCTCAACACACCTTCATGTTAGACGTCCGTTCCATGCTCCCAAGAAGGGCCCAGGAGGCCCATGTTAGATACCCCCATAAGTGGCCTGGACACGTTGAAACACCTGTCTCCGCCATGTCAAATACCCCACTGGGCGGCCTGGACACGTAAAACCACGTGATTCCAACTTGGGACAATCATGTTAGATACCCCCTGGGTGCCCTGGGCATGTAAAACCACGTGTTTACAACTCGGGGCAACCGTGGTAGCTACCGCCTTGGGTGGCCTGGGCACGTAAAACATGTGTTTCAAGCTCGGGGCAACAGTATTAGATACCACCCTGTGTGGCCTGGGCACGTAAACACACGTGAGACCAGCTCGGGACAACCATGTTAGATACCCCCTGAGTGGCCTGGACACGTTAAAACACGTGGTTCCAGCTCGGTAGAACCATGTTAGATGTCCCCCTGGGTGGCCTGGACATGTAAAACATATGTAGTTCCAACTCGGGACAACCATGTTAGATACCCCCCTGTGTGGCCTGGATACGTTGAATTCGCGCTCCCGCTCGAGACATCCTCGCAATGCCGTCCCTGGAGAGGCCCCCAAAGCGCCACCCCCTGTCCAGAGCAAGAAAACATCACTCTTGTGCATTGGGATGCGTTCGGGTAACGCGTTTCGGCCCCCCGTGCGTTTCCTGATAATTCGGCGTTGGGCCCGACGCCATGTGAAATACCCCCCTGGGCGGCCTGGACACGTAATACCCTGGGTGGCCTGGACACGTTAACACACGTGGGACCAGCCCTGGGCAATCATGTTAGATACACCCCTGGGTGGCCTGGACACCTTAAAGCACATGGGCCTTGCTCGGGACAACCATGTCAGATGTCAACTGGGTGACCTGGACACGTAAAAACGTGGGTGCCAGCTCTGGGCAACCATGTTAGATGCAACCCTGGGTGGCCTGGACACGTTAAACCACGTGGTCCTTGCTCGGGACAACGGTGTTAGATGCCCCCCTGGGTGGCCTGGACACGTAAAAACATTTGGTGCCGACAACCATGTTAGATACACGCCTGAATGGCCTGGACACGTTGAAAAACGTGGTCCTTGCTCGGGACAACCATTTTACATACCCCCTGGGTGGCCTGGACATGTAAAAACATATGGTTCCAGCTCGGGACAACCATGTTAGATACCCCCTGCGTGGCCTGGATACGCTGAATTCGCGTTCCCGCTCGAGACATCCTCGCAATGTCTTCCCTGGAGAGGCCCCCAAAGCGCCACCCCGTGTCCAGAGCAAGGAAACATAACTTTTCTGTTTGGGGATGTGTGTTCGGGTAGCGCTTTTCGGACCCCCGTGCGTTTCCTGGCAATTCGGCGTTGGGCCCGGCGCCATGTTGGATATCCCCCCTGGGCGGCCTGGACACGTAAAAGCACGTGGTTCCAGTTCGGGACAATCATGTTAGATACCCCCCTGGGCAACCTGGACACGTAAAAACACTAGGTCCCAGCACAGGAACACCATGTTAGTTAGATACCCCCTGGGTGGTCTGGACACTTGAAAACACGCGGTTCCAGCGCAAGAACACCATGTTAGATACCTTAGATACCCCTCCTGGGTGGCCTGAACACGTAAAAACACGTGGCTCCAGCTCGGGACCACCATGTTAGATACCCTCCTGGGTGACCTGGACACGAGTGCCTGCACGCGGAAAACATGATCGACCCACGAACCCGGAAAGGAATATAGACATGTAAGGCATGGCAACGTTTGGAAGACACCTGATTGGGCGACGGGCAAACGCAATGCTGAGTGTATCGATCTTGATGTACCGTGCCGAGGGCTGTGCTGTGCAGCGCCGTGCTGAATTGCGATGTGCCATGCCGCGATTATGCTCTATATAGCGTTGTGGATCGAGTACTCCTTCGCATCCGAGTCCTGACCGAACTGATCTGGATCTTAAGCTCGAGCTACCTCAGCACATAGTAGCTGCCCCAGAGCTCATTGACAGGGGAACATGCAAGGAGGACGCGCCGTGGAACGTCCCAAGGGACGCGCCAGGCGACGTGCCCAGGGACGTGCCACGAAGACGCACTGCGGGACGTGCCGAGGGGACACGCTACGGAACGTGCCAATGGACGTGCCACAGGACGTGCCAGGGGACGCGCCGCGCGACGTGCCAGGGGGACTCGCCACGGGACGCGCCACGGAACGTGCCAGATTGCAATGCTGAGTGTATCGATCTTGAGGTACCGTGCCGAGGGCTGTGCTGTGCTGCGCTGTGCTAAACTGCCATGTGCCATGCCGCGATTGTGCTCTATAGCGTTGTGGATCGAGTCCTCCTTTGCATCCGAGTCCTGACCGAACTGATCTGGATCTTAAGCTCGAGCTGCCTTAGCACATAGTAGCTGCCCCAGAGCTAGTTGACAGGGGAACATGCCAGGAGGACGCGCCGTGGAACGTCCCAAGGGACGCGCCAGGCGACGTGCCAGGGGACGTGACACGGGGACGCACCGCGGGACGTGCCGAGTGGACGCGCTACGGAACCTTAAACTGCATGGTCCTTGCTCGGAGCAAACATGTTAGATATCCCCTGGATGGCCTAGACACATAAAAACACATGGTGCCAGCTCGGGAAACCATGCTGTATACACCCCTGAATAGCCTGGACTCGTTACAACACATGGCCATTGCTCAGAACAATCATGTTAGATACCCCCTCTGGGTGGCCTGGATACGCAACATGATGGACCCACGAACCCGGAAAGGGATATAGACATGTGGAGCATGGGCACGTTTTCACGATACCCAACGGGGCAACACCTCACGAAACATCCCACGAGACACCTCACGAAACATCCCACGAGACACCTCACGAAACATTCCGCGAGACACCTCACGAAACATTCCAGGAGACACCCCGCGAAACATTCCACGAGACACCCCACGAAACATTCCACGACGACAGGCAACCACTCAACCAAGGCGGTGTGGTCGTGCTGGGGAGTGGTCGTGCTGGGGTGTGGTCGTGCTGGGGGGTGGTCGTGCTGGGGGTGGTCGTGCTGGGGGGGTGGTCGTGCTGGGGGGTGGTTGTGCTGGGGCGTGGTCGTGCTGGGGCGTGGTCGTGCTGGGGCGTGGTCGTGCTGGGGTGTGGTCGTGCTGTGGTGAGGTCGTGCTGGGGTGTGGTCGTGCTGGGGGTGTGCTGGGGTGGGGTCGTGCTGGGGTGGGGTCGTGCTGGGGTGTGGTCGTGCTGGGGTGTGGTCGTGCTGGGGTGGGGTCGTGCTGGGGTGGGGTCGTGCTGGGGTGTGGTCGTGCTGGGGTGTGGTCGTGCTGGGTGTGGTCGTGCTGGGGCGTGGTCGTGCTGGTCGTGCTGGGGTGGGTCGTGCTGGGGTGTGGTCGGTCGTGCTGGGGTGGTCGTGCTGGGGTGTGGTCTGGGGTGGTCCGCACCCTGTGATTCATCGATCGGGTCGTGGGGTGTGGTCGTGTTGGGGTGTGGTCGTGCTGGGGTGTGGTCGTGCTGGGGTGTGGTCGTGCTGGGGTGTGGTCGTGCTGGGGCGTGGTCGTGCTGGGGTGTGGTCGTGCTGGGGTGTGGTCGTGCTGAGGTGTCCCGCACCCTGTGATTTATCGATCGGGATTCCAAAAAAAAGCGTTTCGCTCGAGACATCCTCAAAATTAAATTCGCCGGCCTCCTTCGACCTCGATATTTATCAGGGAAAAATGTCGCCGGCCTCCTTCAAGTTGGGCACCGGGGACTATGTTTACATACTAAAAGAGAACCCTGGGCCGACGCCCTTTCCGGGAAAAAAACAAGTGATTCAAGCTCGGGACAACCATGTTAGATATCCCCCTGGGTGGCCTGGACACGTAAAAACATATGGTTCCAGCTCGGGACCACCATGTTAGATACCCCCCTGGGTGGCCTGCACACGTAAAAACACGTGATCCAGCCCACCCAGGGGGGATATCTAACATGCGGTCGTCTGGAGCACAGGAGGGCCCAGGAACGCCCAGAGGCGCCTGGAGACCAAAAAGTAAACGAATCGATGCCAAATATAAATAAACTCTCGACGTTCCGTTCCGAGTCCCAGGATCCAGGAGGCCCATGCTAGATACCCCCTGGGTGGCCTGGACACGTGAAAACACGTGGTTCCAGCGCGGGACCACCATGTTAGATACCCCCTGGGTGGCGTGGACACGTGAAAACACGCGGTTCCAGCTCGGGACCACCATGTAGATACTCACCTGGGTGGCCTGCACACGTGAAAACACGTGGTTCCAGCGCGGGACCACCATGTTAGATACCCCCTGGGTGGCCTGGACACGTGAAAACACGTGGTTCCAGCTCGGGAACGCCATGTTAGATACCTCATGGGTGGCTTGGACACGTGGTTCCAGCTCAGGACCACCATGTTAGATACCCCCCTGGGTGGCGTGGACACATGAAAACACGCGGTTCCAGCGCGGGGCCACCATGTTAGATACACCGTCTGGGCGACCTGGGCACGTGAAAACACGTGGTTCCAGCTCGGGACCACCATCTTAGACACCCCCTGGGTGGCCTCGACAGGTGAAGCACGTGGTTGCAGCTCGGGACCAACATGTTAGATACCCCCCTGGGTGGCCTGTACACGTAAAAACACGTGGCTCCAGCTCGGGACCAACATGTTAGATACCCACCTGGGTGCCCTGGACACGTGAAGCGACGTGGTGCCAGCTCGGGCAGAACATGTTAGATACCCACCTGTGTGGCCAAGGAAATCCTCGAAAAACAAACGAATTAGTCGAGACATCCTCGAAATTCCTACGCGGGGCGCTTTTCCGTGTCGCGGTCGGCTCTGCGAAACCAGCGTTTTCGCTCGAGACATCCTCAACAATTTCTGAAAACAACGTTTCGCTCGAGACATCCCCAACTCTGCAAAACCAGCGTTTCGCTCGAGACATCCTCAACAAATTCTGAACATGATGGACCCACGAACCCGGAAAGGGATATAGACATGTGGAGCATGGGCACGTTTTCACGATACCCAACGGGGCAACACCTCACGAAACATCCCACGAGACACCTCACGAAACATCCCACGAGACACCTCACGAAACATTCCGCGAGACACCTCACGAAACATTCCACGAGACACCCCGCGAAACATTCCACGAGACACCCCACGAAACATTCCACGACGACAGGCAACCACTCAACCAAGGCGGTGTGGTCGTGCTGGGGAGTGGTCGTGCTGGGGTGTGGTCGTGCTGGGGGGTGGTCGTGCTGGGGGGTGGTCGTGCTGGGGGGGTGGTCGTGCTCGGCTGGGGGTGGTCGTGCTGGGGGGTGGGTGCTGGGGCGTGGTCGTGCTGGGGCGTGGTCGTGCTGGGGCGTGGTCGTGCTGGGGTGTGGTCGTGCTGTGGTGAGGTCGTGCTGGGGTGTGGTCGTGCTGGGGTGTGGTCTTGCTGGGGTGGGGTCGTGCTGGGGTGTGGTCGTGCTGGGGTGTGGTCGTGCTAGGGTGGGGTCGTGCTGGGGTGGGGTCGTGCTGGGGTGTGGTCGTGCTGGGGTGTGGTCGTGCTGGGGTGGTCGTGCTGGGGTGGGGTCGTCGTGCTGGGGCGTGGTCGTGCTGGGGTGTGGTCGTGCTGGGGTGGGGTCGTGCTGGGGTGTGGTCGTGCTGGGGTGGTCCGCACCCTGTGATTCATCGATCGGGTCGTGCTGGGGTGTGGTCGTGGTGGGGTGTGATCGTGGTGGGGTGTGGTCGTGTTGGGGTGTGGTCGTGCTGGGGTGTGGTCGTGCTGGGGTGTGGTCGTGCTGGGGCGTGGTCGTGCTGGGGTGCGGTCGTGCTGGGGTGTGGTCGTGCTGAGGTGTCCCGCACCCAGTTGCACGGATTCGTCCCCCTGGAGAGGGCGAATCTATAGGCACATACGTAACAAAACAAGCGTTTCGCTCGAGACATCCTCAACAATTTCTGAAAACAACGTTTCGCTCGAGACATCCCCAACTCTGCAAAACCAGCGTTTCGCTCGAGACATCCTCAACAAATTCTGAACATGATGGACCCACGAACCCGGAAAGGGATAAAGACATGTGCAGCATGGTCACGTTTTCACGATACCCAACTGGGCGACATCTCACGAAACATCCCACGAGACACCCCGCGAAACATCCCACGAGACACCTCACGAAACATTCCACGAGACACCTCACGAAACATTCCACGAGACACCCCGTGAAACATTCCACGAGACACCCCACGAACAGGCAACCACTCAACCAGACACGCCACGAAACATTCCACGGGGGTGCGACTGGGTGTGGTCGTGCTGGGGTGTGGTCGTGCTGGGGTGTGGTCGTGCTGGGGAGTGGTCGTGCTGGGGTGTGGTCGTGCTGGGGTGTGGTCGTGCTGGGGGGTGGTCGTGCTGGGGGGGTGGTCGTGCTGGGGGGTGGTCGTGCTGGGGCGTGGTCGTGCTGGGGCGTGGTCGTGCTGGGGCGTGGTCGTGCTGGGGTGTGGTCGTGCTGTGGTGAGGTCGTGCTGGGGTGTGGTCGTGCTGGGGTGTGGTCTTGCTGGGGTAGGGTCGTGCTGGGGTCGGGTCGTGCTGGGGTGTGGTCGTGCTGGGGTATGGTCGTGCTGGGGTGGGGTCGTGCTGGGGTGGGGTCGTGCTGGGGTCTGGTCGTGCTGGGGTGTGGTCGTGCTGGGGTATGGTCGTGCTAGGGTGGGGTCGTGCATTTCGCTCGAGACATCCTGCCAAAATTCCAGGAAATCGTACAAAAACAAAGGAATTAGTCGAGACATCATCGAAATTCCTTCGCGCGGGGCGCTTTTCCGCGTCGCGGTCGGCTCTGCAAAACAAGCGTTTCGCTCGAGACATCCTCGGCAAACTCTGCGGAGCAAGCGTTTCGCTCGAGACATCCTCAACACACGAAAAAGTGGCCCGCACCCTGTGATTTATCGATCGGGATTTCAAAAACAAGCGTTTCGCTCGAGACATCCTCAAATTTTAATTCGCCGGCCTCCTTCGACCTCGTTATTTATCAGGGAAAAAATTCGCCGGCCTCCTTCAAGCAGGCACCGGGGGATTAGGTTTACCAACTAAAAGAGAACCCTGGGCTTAAGCCCTTTCCGGGAAAAACAAGCGTTTCGCTAGGGACATCCTCAAAAATAATTTCGCCGGCCTCATTCGACCTCGATATTTATCAGGGAAAAATTTCGCCGGCCTCCTTCAAGTTGGGCACGGGGGACATGTTTACATAGATGGGCCCACGCCCTTTCCAGGAAAAACAAGCGTTTCGCTCGAGACATCCTCAAAAATAATTCCGCTGGCCCTCTTCCCGCACGTAATTTATCGCAGAATAATTCCGCCGGCCCTCTTCCCGTCAATTCCGGGGGTAAACGACTAAAAGAGAACCCTGGGCTCAAGCCCTTTCCGGGAAACTCACGGTTCCAGCCCACATAGGGGGTATGTCCAACATGCGGTCGTCTGGGGCACCAGCGACGGACAACCATGTTGGATACCCCGCCGGCCGACCTGGGCACGTGAAAACAAGCATTTCGCCTGAGACGTCCTTTGAATTCTGGACCCCCACGAGGCCCCCGCTCAAGACATCACCCAACTCTGCAAAACCAGCGATTCGCGTGATACATCCTCAACAAATCGGGACGACAAGCGTTTCGCTCGAAACATCCTCAAAAATAAATTCGCCGGCCCTACGCGACCTCGCATTCTACCTAACATAATTTTGACGGCCCTACAGCCGTCGAAACGGGTGGTAAACCAATTAAAAGAAAGCACTGGGCACAGGCTCTTTCGAGAAAAACACGTGGTTCCAGCTCCGGACAACCATGTTCGATTACCCCCTGCGTGGCCTGGATACGATGAATTCGCGTTCCCGCTCGAGACATCCTCGCAATGTCTTCCCTGGAGAGGCCCCCCAAGCGCCACCCCATGTCCAGAGCAAGAAAACATAACTTTTCTGTTTGGGGATGTGTGTTCGGGTAGCGCTTTTCGGACCCCCGTGCGTTTCCTGACAACTCGGCGTTGGGCCCGACGCCATGTTGGATATCCCCCTGAGCGGCCTGGACACGTAAACCACGTGGCTCCGGTTCGGTACAATCATGTTCAGAAACCGCACTGGGTGGCCTGGACACGTAAACACACGTGGATCCAGCTCTGGGCAACCATGTTAGATACACCCCTGCGTGGCCTGGACACGTTAAACCACGTGGTCCCTGCTCGGGACAACCATGTCAGATATCCCCCTGGGTGGCCTGGACACGTAAAAACACGTGGTGCCAGCTCGAGACAACCATGTTAGATACACCCTTGAGAGGCCTGGACACGTCGCTCGTACCAAGAGGTGCCGAGAGGCCTGGACACGTAAAAACACGTGGTCCTTGCTTGGGACAATCATGTTAGATACCCCCCGAGTGGCCTGGACATGTAAAAACATATGGTTCCAGCTCGGGACAACCATGATAGATACAACCCTGCGTGACCTGGGTACGCTGAATTCGCGCTCCCGCTCGAGACATCCTCGCAATGTCTTCCCTGGAGAGAGCAAGAAAACGTAACTTTACTGTTTGGGGATCTGTGTTCGGGTAGCGCTTTTCGGACCCCCGTGCGTTTCCTGATAATTCGGCGTTGTGACCGACGCCATGTTAGATACCCCTCTGGGTAGCCTGGACACGTTAAAGCATGTGGTTACAGCTCGGGACAACCATGTAAGATACCCCCCTGGGTGACCTGGGCCTTCGTGGGGCCTCCAGGAAATGGGCAATATACAAGAACATGTGTTAAAACACACGGATTCGTGCCGCTGGAGAGGGCCAATCTATGGGAACACAGGTAGAAACACACGGATTCGTGCCCCTGACCCAAATGTGTTCCGCACCCTGCGTTTTATCG
Source organism: Prorocentrum cordatum (assembly GCA_963575745.1). Classification (NCBI taxonomy): domain Eukaryota; class Dinophyceae; order Prorocentrales; family Prorocentraceae; genus Prorocentrum; species Prorocentrum cordatum. Next base: position 87,229 of record CAUYUJ010017226.1, read on the forward strand.
ATCGGAATTTCAAAAACCAGCGTTTTCCTCGGGACATCCTCAAACATAATTTCGCCGGCCCAACGCGACCTTGTAACTATCGCAAATAATTTCGCCGGCCTTAGAGCCGTCGGGGCCGGGGGGGTAACCAACATGATCGACCCACGAACCCGGAAAGGAATACAGAAGTGTAAGGCATGGCAACGCTTCAAAGACACCTGATTGGGTGACGGGCAAATGTAATGCTGAATGTATCGATCTTGATGTACCCTGCCGAGGGCTGTGCTGTGCTGCACCGTGCTGAACTGCGGTGTGCCATGCCGCAATTGTGCTCTATAGCGTCGTGGATCGAGTCTTCCGTTGCATCCTAGTCCTGACCGAACTGATCTGGATCTGAAGCTCGAGCTGCCTGAACACATAGTAGCTGCCCCAGAGCCAGTTGACAGGGGGACATGCCAAGAGGACGCTCCGCGAAACGTCCCGAGGGACGCGCCAGGCGACGTGCCAGGGGACGTGCCACGGGGTTGCACCGCGGGACATGCCCAGGGGACACGCTACGGAACGTGCCAATGGATGTGCCACGGGATGTGCCAGGGGACGCGCCACGCGACGTGCCAGGGGGACTCGCCAAGGGACGCCCCACAGAACGTGCCAAGGAACGTGCCAAATTGCAATGCTGAGTGCATCGATCTTGAGATACCGTGCCGAAATCTGTGCTGTGCTGCGCCGTGCTGAATTGCGATGTGCCATGCCGCGATTGTGCTCTATAGCGTTGTGGATCGAGTCCTCGTTTGCATCCGAGTCCTGACCGAACTGATCTGGATCTTAAGCTCGAGCTGCCTGAACACATAGTAGCTGCCCCAGAGCTAGTTGACAGGGGGACATGCCAGGAGGACGCGCCGCGGATTGTCTCAAGGGACGCGCCAAGCGACGTGCCGAGGGACGTGCCACGGGGACGCACCGCGGGACGTGCCAAGGGGACGCGCTACGGAACGTGCTGGGGACAAGTGTTTCGCTCGAGACGTCCTGTCAAAATCCTCATGCTAGACATCCGCCTGAGCGACCCGGACACGTGAAAACAAGCGTTTCGCTGAACACATCCTCAACACATTCTCATGCTAGACATCCGCCTGGGCGAACTGGGCACGTGAAAACAAATGGTTCGCTCGAGACATCCTCAACACATCTTCATGTGAGACGTCCGCCTGGGTGACCTGGGCACGTGAAAACAACGTTTCGCTCGAGACGTGTTCAACACCTCCTCATTCTAGACATCCGCCTTGGCGACCTGTACACGTGAAAGCAAACGTCTCACTCGAGACATCCTCAACACATCTTCATGTTAGACATCCGCCTGGGCGACCTGGACACGTGAAAACAAGCGTATCTCTCGAGACATTCTCAACACATCCTCATGCTAGGCATCCGCCTGGGCAACCTGGACACGTGCAAACAAGCATCTCGATCGAGACTTCCTCAACACCTCCTCCTCATTCTGGACATCCGCCTGGGCGACGAGGACGTGTGAAACCAAGCGTCTCGCTCGAGACATCCTCAACAAATCCTGGCGCTTGACCTCTGCTTGGGCAACCTGGAGGCGTGAAACCAAGCGTCTCGCTCGAGACATCCTCAAGACCTGGGCACGTGAAACCAAGCATTTCACTTGAGAGATCCTCAGAATTCAAGTCCCCAGGAGAGGACAATCTATAACACAAAACAAGCGTTTCGCTCGAGGCATCCTCAACAAATTATGAAAAACAAGCGTTTCGCTCGAGACATCATCAAAATTTAATTCGCCGGCCCTACGCGACCTCGTCATTTATCGCAAAAGAAATTCGCCAGCCCTACAGCCGTCAAAACCGATGGGGAAACCTAGTAAAGGAGAACCCTGGGCCTACGCCCTTTCCAGGAAAAACAAACGTTTCGCTCGAGACATCCTGGCCAAATTCAAGAAAAATCCTGGAAAAATAAACCAATTAGTCGAGACATCCTCGAAATTCCTGCGCGCGGGATGCGGCACGTGAGAGACATCCTCGGAATCCCTGCGAGCGGGACGTGAAAACAACAATTTCGCTTGAGACATCCTCTGAATGAAGGCCCCCCACGAGGCCCCCGCTCGAGACATCCCCCAATTTTGCAAAACCAGCGTTTCGCTCGAGACATCCTCAACAAATTACAAACATGATCGACCCACGAACCCAGAAAGGAATATAGAAATGTAAGGCATTGCAACATTTCAAAGACACCTGATTGGGCGACGGGCACATGCAATGCTGAATGTATCGATGATGACGTACTGTGCCGAGGGCTGTGCTGTGCTACGCCGTGCTGAACTGCGATGTGCCATGCCGCGATTGTGCTCAATATAGCGTTGTGGATCGAGTCATCCCTGGCATCCGAGTCCTCACCGAACTGATCTGGAGCGTAAGCTCGAGCTGCCTGAGCAGATGGTAGCTGCCCCAGAACTAATCGACAGAGGGAACATGCCAGGAGGACGCGCCGCGGAACGTCCCAAGGGACGCGCCAGGCGACGTGCCAGGGGACGTGCCATGGGGACGCACCGCGGGACGTGCCAAGGGGACGCGCTACGGAACGTGCCAATGGACGTGCCGAGGGACGTGCCAGGGGACGCGCCGCGCGACGTGCCAGGTGGACTCGCCACGGAACGCGCCAAGGAACGTGCCAAAGTGCATAATTGAGTGTATCGATCTTGATGTACCGTGCCGACGGCTGTGCTGTGCTGGGCCGTGCTGAACTGCGATGTGCCATGCCGCGATTGTGCTCAATATAGCGTTGTGGATGGAGTCCTCCCTGGCATCCGAGTCCTCACCGAACTGATCTGGATCGTAAACTCGAGCTGCCTGAGCCGATGGTAGCTGCCCAAGAACTAATCGACAGAGAGAACATGCCAAGAGGACGCGCCGCGGAACGTCCCAAGGGACGCGCCAGGCGACGTGCCAGGGGACGTGCCATGGGCACGCACTGCGGGACGTGCCAAGGGGACGCGCTACGGAACGTGCCAATGGACGTGCACCGCGCGACGTGGGGGGACTCGCCACGGGACGCTCCGCGGAACGTGCCAGGCAGCATGCCAGGCTGCATTGCTAAGGGTATCGATATTGATGTACCGTGCCGAGGGCTGTGCCGTGCCTGGGCGACCTGAACACATGAAAACACGCGTTTCGCTCAAGACGTTGTCAACACATCCGCATGCTAGACATCGTCGCTGGGCAACCTGGACACGTGCAAACAAGCGTCTCGATCGAGACATCCTCAACAAATGCTCATGCTAGACATCCGCCTGGGCGACCTGGGCACGTGAAAACAAGCCTCTGGTTCGAGACATACTCAACAAATCCTCATGCTAGACATCTGTGTGGGCCACCTGGAGGCGTCTCGCTCGAGACATCCTCAAGACCTGGGCACGTGAAAACAAGCAATCCACTTGAGAGATCCTCAGAATTGAGGTCCCCAGGAGAGGACAACCTATAACACAAAACCAGCGTTTCGCTCGAGACATCCTCAACAAATTATGAAAGACAAGCGTTTCGCTCGAGACATCCTCAATTTTTAATTCGCCGGCCCTACGCGACCTCGTTATTTATCGCAAAAGAAATTCGCCGGCCCTACAGCCGTCAAAACCGAGGGGAAACAAACTAAAAGAGAACCCTGGGCCTATGCCCTTTCCGGGAAAAACATGATCGACCCACGAACCCGGAAAGGAATATAGAAATGTAACGCATGGCAACATTTCAAAGACATCTGCTTGGGCGACGGGCACATGCAATGCTGAATGTATCGATGATGATGTACTGTGCCTAAGGCTGTGCTGTGCTACGCCGTGCTGAACTGCGATGTGCCATGCCGCGATTGTGCTCTATATAGCGTTGTGGATCGAGCCCTCCCTGGCATCCGAGTCCTCACCGAACTGATCTGGAGCGTAAGCTCGAGCTGTCTGAGCAGATGGTAGCTGCCCCAGAACTAATCGACAGAGGGAACATGCCAGGAGGACGCGCCGCGGAACGTCCCAAGGGACGCGCCAGGCGACGTGCCAGGGGACGTGCCATGGGCACGCACTGCGGGACGTGCCAAGGGGACGCGCTACGGAACGTGCCAATGGACGTGCCGAGGGACGTGCCAGGGGACGCGCCGCGCGACGTGCCAGGTGGACGCGCCACGGAACGCGCCAAGGAACGTGCCAAGGTGCATAGTTGAGTGTATCGATCTTGATGTACCGTGCCGACGGCTGTGCTGTGCTGGGCCGTGCTGAACTGCGATGTGCAATGCCGCGATTGTGCTCTATATAGCGGTGTGGATCGAGTCCTCCCTGGCATCCGAGTCCTCACCGAACTGATCTTGATCGTAAGCTCGAGCTGCCTTAGCAGATGGTAGCTGCCCCAGAACTAATCGACAGAGGGAACATGCCAAGAGGACGCGCCGCGGAACGTCCCAAGGGACGCGCCAGGCGACGTGCCAGGGGACGTGCCATGGGCACGCACCGCGGGACGTGCCAAGGGGACGCGCTACGGAACGTGCCAATGAACGTGCACCGCGCGACGTGCCAGGGGGACTCGCCACGGGACGCTCCGCGGAACGTGCCAGGCAACATGCCAGGCTGCAATGCTAAGGGTATCGATATTGATGTACCGTGCCGAGGGCTGCGCTGTGCCTGGGCGACCTGGACACGTGAAAACACACGTTTCGCTCAAGACGTTGTCAACACATCCTCATGCTAGACATCCGCCTGGGCAACCTGGACACGTGCAAACAAGCGTCTCGCTCGAGACATCCTCAACAAATGCTCATGCTAGACATCCGCCTGGACGACCTGGACACGTGAACACAAGCCTCTGGTTCGAGACATCCTCAACAAATCCTCATGCTAGACATCTGTCTGGGCCACCTGGAGGCGTGAAACCAAGCGTCTCGCTCGAGACATCCTCAAGACCTGGGCACGTGAAAACAAGCAATCCGAGAGATCCTCAGAATTCAAGTCCCCAGGAGAGGACAATCTATAACACAAAACAAGCGTTTCGCTCAAGACATCCTCAACAAATTCTGAAAAACAAGCGTTTCGCTCGAGACATCCTCAAAATTTAATTCGCCGGCCCTACGCGACCTCGTTATTTATCACAAAAAGAATCGCCAGCCCTACAGCCGTCAAAACCGATGGTAAACCTACTGAAAAAGAACCCTGGGCCTACGCCCTTTCCGGGAAAAACGTGCGTTTCGCTCGAGACATCCTGGCCATATCCAAGGAAATCCTGGAACATTATCGACCCACGAACCCGGAAAGGAATATAGAAATGTAACGCATGGCAACGTTTTCAAAGACACCTGATTGGGTGACGGGCAAGTGCAATGCTGATTGTATCGATCTTGATGTACCGTGCCGAGGGCTGTGCTGTGCTGCACCGTGCTGAATTGCGATGTGCCATGCCGCGGTTGTGCTCTAGAGCGTCGTGGATCGAGTCTTCCTTTGCATCCGAGTCCTCACCGAACTGATCTGGATCTGAAGCTCGAGCTGCCTGAACACATAGTAGCTGCCCCAGAGCTAATTGACAGGGGGACATGCCAGGAGGACGCGCCGCGAAACGTCCCAAGGGACGCGCCAGGCGACGTGCCAAGGGACGTGCCATGGGGTCGCACCGTAGGACGTGCCAAGGGGACGCGCTACGGGACATCCTCAAAATTCCTGCGCGCGGGACGTGGCACGCGCGAGACATCCCCGGAATTCCTGCGAGCGGGACGTGAAAACAAACATTTCGCCTGAGACATCCTCTGAATTCTGGCCCCCCACGAGGCCCCCGCTCGAGACATCCCCCAAGTTTGCAAAACCAACGTTCGCTCGAGACATCCTCAACAAATTATGAACAACAAGCGTTTCGCTCGAGACATCCGGTCAAAATCCAAGGACATCCTGGCAAAACAAACGAATTAGTCCAGACATCCTCAAAAAATCCTGCGCGCGGGACGCGGCACGCGCGAGACATCCTTGGAAGTCCTGCGAGCGGGACACGAAAACAAGCATTTCGCCTGAGACATCCTCTGAATTCTGGCCCCCCACGAAGCCTCCGCTCGAGACATCCCCAAATTTTGCAAAACCAGCGTTTCCCTCGAGACATCCTTAACAAACTATGTAAAACAAGCGTTTCGCTCGAGACATCCTGCCAAAATTCTAAGAAATCCTGATAAAACAAGCGAATTAGTCGAGACATCCTCTGAATTCCTGCGCGTGGGACGCGGCACGCGCGAGACATCCTCGGAATTCCTGCGCGCGGGGCGCTTTTCCGCGTCGCGGTCGGGGCTCCAGACCCCGTTATTTGTCGAGGATTCTGCGAAAAACGCTCCGCACCCTCTGTTTTACGACGGAAAACGAGGGTCTGCGGACCACGTTTTTTATCGAGGATCCGAGATGGGCACGCACTTTTTCAAAACATGATGGACCCACGAACCCGGAAAGGGATAAAGACATGTGCAGCATGGTCACGTTTTCACGATACCCAACTGGGCGACATCTCACGAAACATCCCACGAGACACCCCGCGAAACATCCCACGAGACACCTCACGAAACATTCCACGAGACACCTCACGAAACATTCCACGAGACACCCCGTGAAACATTCCACGAGACACCCCACGAACAGGCAACCACTCAACCAGACACGCCACGAAACATTCCACGGGGGTGCGACTGGGTGTGGTCGTGCTGGGGTGTGGTCGTGCTGGGGTGTGGTCGTGCTGGGGAGTGGTCGTGCTGTGGGTGCGGTCGTGCTGGGGGGTGGTCGTGCTGGGGGGTGGGTGCTGGTCGTGCTGGGGCGTGGTCGTGCTGGGGCGTGGTCGTGCTGGGGCGTGGTCGTGCTGGGGCGTGGTCGTGCTGTGGTGAGGTCGTGCTGGGGTGTGGTCGTGCTGGGGTGTGGTCTTGCTGGGGTAGGGTCGTGCTGGGGTCGGGTCGTGCTGGGGTGTGGTCGTGCTGGGGTATGGTCGTGCTGGGGTGGGGTCGTGCTGGGGTGGGGTCGTGCTGGGGTCTGGTCGTGCTGGGGTGTGGTCGTGCTGGGGTATGGTCGTGCTAGGGTGGGGTCGTGCATTTCGCTCGAGACATCCTGCCAAAATTCCAGGAAATCGTACAAAAACAAAGGAATTAGTCGAGACATCATCGAAATTCCTTCGCGCGGGGCGCTTTTCCGCGTCGCGGTCGGCTCTGCAAAACAAGCGTTTCGCTCGAGACATCCTCGGCAAACTCTGCGGAGCAAGCGTTTCGCTCGAGACATCCTCAACACACGAAAAAGTGGCCCGCACCCTGTGATTTATCGATCGGGATTTCAAAAACAAGCGTTTCGCTCGAGACATCCTCAAATTTTAATTCGCCGGCCTCCTTCGACCTCGATATTTATCAGGGAAAAAATTCGCCGGCCTCCTTCAAGTTGGCACCGGGGGATTAGGTTTACCAACTAAAAGAGAACCCTGGGCCGGAGCCCTTTCCGGGAAAAATCCTCACTTTACCTCGTTATTTACGCAGAATAATTTCGCCGGCTCTCTTCAAGTCAAAACCGGGGGTAAACCAGCCAAAAGGGAACCCTGGGCCCACGCCCTTTCCGGGAAAAATAAACGAATTAGTCGAGACATCCTCGAAATTCCTGCTCGCGGGACGCGGCACGCGCGAGACATCCTCGGAATTCCTGCGCGCGCCACGCTTTTGTGCGTCGCGGTCGGGGCTCCAGACCTCGTTACTTGTCGAGGATTCTGCTGAAAATGGCCCGCACCTTTTTTAACGAAGGAAAGCTGTGGTCCGCGGACCCCGGTATTTATCGAGGATCCAAGCTGGGGGCTCACTTTCTTCGAGCGGGCACGCGCGAAACGTTTTTTTTCACGCCGAATTGGACTTTACCTCGTTTTCTATCGAACGGAATTCCGCCGCCCCCCTTCAAGTCAAAACCGGAAGGATAACCTGCTAAAAGAGAACCCTGGGCCCACGCCCTTTCCAGGAACATGATGGACCCACGAACCCGGAAAGGGATATAGACATGTGCAGCATGGTCACGTTTTCACGATACCCAACTGGGCGACATCTCACGAAACATCCCACGAGACACCCCGCGAAACATCCCACGAGACACCTCACGAAACATTCCACGAGACACCTCACGAAACATTCCACGAGACACCCCGTGAAACATTCCACGAGACACCCCACGAACAGGCAACCACTCAACCAGACACCCCACGAAACATTCCACGGGGGTGCGACTGGGTGTGGTCGTGCTGGGGTGTGGTCGTGCTGGGGTGTGGTCGTGCTGGGGAGTGGGTGTGGTCGTGGGGTGTGGTCGGCTGGGGGGTGGTCGTGCGTCGTGCTGGGGGGTGGTCGTGCTGGGGCGTGGTCGTGCTGGGGCGTGGTCGTGCTGGGGCGTGGTCGTGCTGGGGTGTGGTCGTGCTGTGGTGAGGTCGTGCTGGGGTGTGGTCGTGCTGGGGTGTGGTCTTGCTGGGGTAGGGTCGTGCTGGGGTCGGGTCGTGCTGGGGTGTGGTCGTGCTGGGGTATGGTCGTGCTGGGGTGGGGTCGTGCTGGGGTGGGGTCGTGCTGGGGTCTGGTCGTGCTGGGGTGTGGTCGTGCTGGGGTATGGTCGTGCTAGGGTGGGGTCGTGCATTTCGCTCGAGACATCCTGCCAAAATTCCAGGAAATCGTACAAAAACAAACGAATTAGTCGAGACATCATCGAAATTCCTTCGCGCGGGGCGCTTTTCCGCGTCGCGGTCGGCTCTGCAAAACAAGCGTTTCGCTCGAGACATCCTCGGCAAACTCTGCGGAGCAAGCGTTTCGCTCGAGACATCCTCAACGCACGAAAAAGTGGCCCGCACCCTGTGATTTATCGATCAGGATTTCAAAAACAAGCGTTTCGCTCGAGACATCCTCAAAAATAATTTCGCCGGCCTCCTTCGACCTCGATATTTATCAAGGAAAAATGTCGCCGGCCTCCTTCAAGTTGGGCACCGGGGACATGTTTACATACTAAAAGAGAACCCTGGGCCGACGCCCTTTCCGGGAAAAAATGCCCCGCACCCTCTTTTTTAACATGGAAAACGGTGGTGCGCGGACACCGTCATTTATCTAGGATCCGAGATGGGGGGCAAGCGGATACGCGAACATGATCGACCCACGAACCCGGAAAGGAATATAGAAATGTAACGCATGGCAACGTTTTCAAAGACGCCTGATTGGGTGACGGGCAAGTGCAGTGCTGATTGTATCGATCTTGATGTACCGTGCCGAGGGCTGTGCTGTGCTGCACCGTGCTGAATTGCGATGTGCCATGCCGCGGTTGTGCTCTATAGCGTCGTGGATCGAGTCTTCCTTTGCATCCGAGTCCTGACCGAACTGATCTGGATCTGAAGCTCGAGCTGCCTGAACACATAGTAGCTGCCCCAGAGCTAATTGACAGGGGGACATGCCAGGAGGACGCGCCGCGAAACGTCCCAAGGGACGCGCCAGGCGACGTGCCAAGGGACGTGCCATGGGGTCGCACCGTAGGACGTGCCAAGGGGACGCGCTACGGGACATCCTCAAAATTCCTGCGCGCGGGACGTGGCACGCGCGAGACATCCCCGGAATTCCTGCGAGCGGGACGTGAAAACAAACATTTCGCCTGAGACATCCTCTGAATTCTGGCCCCCCACGAGGCCCCCGCTCGAGACATCCCCAAAGTTTGCAAAACCAGCGTTTCGCTCGAGACATCCTCAACAAATTATGGAAAACAAGCGTTTCGCTCGAGACATCCGGTCAAAATCCAAGGACATCCTGGCAAAACAAACGAATTAGTCCAGACATCCTCAAAATTCCTGCGCGCGGGACGCGGCACGCGCGAGACATCCTTGGAAGTCCTGCGAGCGGGACACGAAAACAAGCCTTTCGCCTGAGACATCCTTTGAATTCTAGCTCCCCACGAAGCCCCCGCTCGAGACATCCCCAAATTTTGCAAAACCAGCGTTTCCTTACATCCTCTGAATTCTGGCCCCCCACGAGGGCCCCGCTGGAGACATCCCCCAAGTTTGAAAAACCAGCGTTTCGCTCGAGACATCCTCAACAAATTATGAAAAACAAGCGTTTCGCTCGAGACATCCGGTCAAAATCCAAGGACATCCTGGCAAAACAAACGAATTAGTCAAAACATCCTCAAAATTCCTGCGCGCGGGACGCGGCACGCGCGAGACATCCTTGGAATTCCTGCGAGCGGGACACGAAAACAAGCATTTCGCCTGAGACATCCTCTGAATTCTGGCCCCCCACGAAGCCCCGCTCGAGACATCCCCAAATTTTGCAAAACCAGCGTTTCCCTCGAGACATCCTTAACAAACTATATTAAAAAAGCGTTTCGCTCGAGACATCCTGCCAAAATTCTAAGAAATCCTGACGAAACAAGCGAATTCGTCGAGACATCCTCGAAATTCCTGCGCGCGGGACGCGGCACGCGCGAGACATCCTCGGAATTCCTGCGCGCGGGGCGCTTTTCCGCGTCGCGGTCGGGGCTCCAGACACCGTTATTTGTAGAGGATTCTGCGAAAAACGCTCCGCACCCTTTTTGTTAACAAGGGAAAACGGGGGTCTGCGGACCACGTTTTTATCGAGGATCCGAAATGGTGGGCGCACCTTCCTCGAGCGGGCACGCACGAAACGCACTTTTTCGGAAAACAAATAGAACTTTACCTCGTTATTTACGCAGAATAATTTCGCCCACCCCCTTCAAGTCGAAACCGGGGCGCTCTAGACATCCTGCCAAAATTCTAAGAAATCCTGATAAAACAAGCGAATTAGTCGAGACATCCTCGAAATTCCTGCGCGCGGGACGCGGCACGCGCGAGACATCCTCGGAATTCCTGCGCGCGGGGCGCTTTTCCGCGTCGCGGTCGGGGCTCCAGACCCCGTTATTTGTCGAGGATTCTGCGAAAAACGCTCCGCACCCTTTTTTTAACAAGGGAAAACGGGGGTCTGCGGACCACGTTTTTCCCCACATCCAAAGTGGGGTTCTTGTTTTCTCTGCACACCCCGCGCAGGAACACTCACCCCACCCCCTCTCCTCTTCTGCCTCATCATGCGGATGAGAATTCCGTCGTCACTTTTGGGCTCCTGGGGCGTGAATTTGGAGGAAGTATCAGGCGGGAGCGTCGTCTGTGAGTGAATTGCGAGGAAATCTCAGGCGGGAGCCCCCTCCTATGGGTCCCGCACTTCATGTTGGTAATCCGAGGCGGGTCATCGGAACCCTGTAACTGTCGTCACTTTTGGGCTCCTGGGGCGTGAATTTGGAGGAAGTATCAGGCGGGAGCGTCGTCTGTGAGTGAATTGCGAGGAAGTCTCAGGCGGGAGCCCCCTCCCTATGGGTCCCGCACTTCATGTTGGTAATCCGAGCGGGTCATCGGAACCCTGTAACTGTCGTCACTTTTGGGCTCCCCAGGCTTGAAAATGGAGGAAGTCTCAGGCGGGAGCCTCGTCCGTGAGTGAATTGGGAAGAAGTCTCAGGCGGGAGCTCCCTCCCTATGGGGCCCGCAGATCATGTTGGTAATCCGAGCGGGTCATCGGAACCCTGTAACTGTCGTCACTTTTGGGCTCCTCAAGCCTGAATTTGGAGGAAGTCTCAGGCGGGAGCCTCGTCTGTGAGTGAATTGTGAGGAAGGCTCAGGCGGGAACCCCCTCCCTATGGGGCCCGCAGATCATGTTGGTAATCCGAGCGGGTCATCGGAACCCTGTAACTGTCGTCACTTTTGGGCTCCTCAAGCCTGAATTTGGAGGAAGTCTCAGGCGGGAGCCTCGTCTCTGAGTGAATTGTGAGGAAGTCTCAGGCGGGAGCCCCCTCCCTATGGGGCCCGCAGATCATGTTGGTAACCCGAGCGGGTCATCGGAACCGTGTAACTGTCGTCACTTTTGGGTTCCTCAAACCTGAATATGGAGGAAGTCTCAGGCGGGAGCCTCGTCTGTAAGTGAACCGCGAGGAAGTCTCAGGCGGGAGCCCCCGCCCTATGGGGCCCGCAAATCATGTTGGTAATCCGACCGGGTCATCCAAAACCTGTAACTGTCGTCAATGTTGGGTTCTCGCGCTGCCAGAACGCAGCTCACAGGCCACATTTTGGACGCACCAAGGAAGTTTTTGGGCTCCTCAGGTCGCCGAGGTGCTGCGACAGGGCGCCGAAGGCGCCGACGACGACGGCCAGGCCGAGGCGCGGGCGCGGAGCTTGCTGATGTTCAGGCCCAGCGAAAGGGAGTTCACATGGCAGAGCTCGGGGGCGCACAGCGTGCGCCGCTCGGGGTTCACCCTGACGCACGCGTCCTACCTGACCTCCACGCTGTCGCAGGGCCAGACGCTGCGCAAGGGCGTCACCATCGACTGCGCGAGAGACGAGGACGCTGGCCGCACGGGCATGTCGGACGAGCAGTGGTGGCTGCACCTCTACGTCATGTTCTCCCGCGCCACGTGCATGCGGAACATGCTGATCCTGCGGCCGCCGCCGCGAGAGTTCCTGGAGTGCGGGCCGCCGGCGTCCCTGCGGAAGGCGCTCCTGGAGTTCGACAAGAGAGCGGTTTTGTCCAGGGCGGAGGCGAAGCAGCTCGCGGCAGAGCTGGGCTTCGTGCTGCCTTCCGCCTGAGCGCGGCTGCGCCTCGCTCGAAGCCCGCGGGGTTGTCCCAACGGCTTGGTCTTGCGCGCCAACGGCTCGCGGGGTTGTCCCGACAGCCTGGCCCGCGGGGTTGTCCCAACGGCTGCGCGACGTGACCAGTAGAGAACGCGCCTGTGCTGGCCGTGGCGGCGACGGCGCCGAGGAACATCGACATGCGCGCTCATGCAACAGGAAGGGGAGGAGGTGGCGGGGCGCGGAACAAACAGGGGGGCGAGGATGGGGACAACGTAAGGAGTGGAAGGGGGGCCCGCGCCAAGGCGAGAGGAAATATACGCAGAAGAGACAGCCAGGACGCCTCGCCAACCACGAGGACGACGGTGATGGCTTTTTCAAGATTCGCCCAGAGGATTCTTATGTGGGGTTCTTCCGTCGGAGTAATTTATCGAGGATCCGAGATGGGGGGCGCACTTTCCTTGAGCGGGCACGCACGAAACGCACTATTTCAAAACATGATGGACCCACGAACCCGGAAAGGGATATAGACATGTGGAGCATGGACACGTTTTCATGATACCCAACTGGGCAACACCTCACGAAACATCCCACGAGACACCTCACGAAACAGCCCACGAGACACCTCACGAAACATTCCACGAGACACCTCACGAAACATTTCACGAGACACCCCGCGAAACATTCCACGAGACACCCCACGAAACATTCCACGACGACAGGCAACCACTCAACCAAGGCGGTGTGGTCGTGCTGGGGAGTGGTCGTGCTGGGGTGTGGTCGTGCTGGGGGGTGGTCGTGCTGGGGGGTGGTCGTGCTGGGGGGGTGGTCGTGCTGGGGGGTCGTGCTGGGGCGTGGTCGTGCTGGGGCGTGGTCGTGCTGGGGCGTGTGGTCGTGCTGGGGCGTGGTCGTGCTGGGGCGTGGTCGTGCTGGGGTGTGGTCGTGCTGTGGTAAGGTCGTGCTGGGGTGCGGTCGTGCTGGGGTGTGGTCTTGCTGGGGTGGGGTCGTGCTGGGGTGTGATCGTGCTGGGGTGGGGTCGTGCTGGGGTGTGGTCGTGCTGGGGTGTGGTCGTGCTAGGGTGGGGTCGTGCTGGGGTGGGGTCGTGCTGGGGAGTGGTCGTGCTGGGGTGTGGTCGTGCTGGGGTGTGGTCGTGCTGGGGCGTGGTCGTGCTGGGGTGGGGTCGTGCTGGGGTGGGGTCGTGCTGGGGTGGGTTCGTGCTGGGGTGCTCCGCACCCTGTGATTTATCGATCGGGTCGTGCTGGGGTGTGGTCGTGCTGGGGTGTGGTCTTGCTGGGGTAGGGTCGTGCTGGGGTCGTGGTCGTGCTGGGGTGTGGTCGTGCTGGGGTATGGTCGTGCTGGGGTGGGGTCGTGCTGGGGTGGGGTCGTGCTGGGGGGGTGGTCGTGCTGGGGTGTGGTCGTGCTGGGGCGTGGTCGTGCTGGGGCGTGGTCGTGCTGGGGCGTGGTCGTGCTGGGGTGTGGTCGTGCTGTGGTGAGGTCGTGCTGGGGTGTGGTCGTGCTGGGGTGTGGTCTTGCTGGGGTAGGGTCGTGCTGGGGTCGGGTCGTGCTGGGGTGTGGTCGTGCTGGGGTGGTCTGGGGTGGGGTCGTGCTGGGGTGGGGTCGTGCTGGGGTCTGGTCGTGCTGGGGTGTGGTCGTGCTGGGGTATGGTCGTGCTAGGGTGGGGTCGTGCATTTCGCTCGAGACATCCTGCCAAAATTCCAGGAAATCGTACAAAAACAAACGAATTAGTCGAGACATCATCGAAATTCCTTCGCGCGGGGCGCTTTTCCGCGTCGCGGTCGGCTCTGCAAAACAAGCGTTTCGCTCGAGACATCCTCGGCAAACTCTGCGGAGCAAGCGTTTCGCTCGAGACATCCTCAACGCACGAAAAAGTGGCCCGCACCCTGTGATTTATCGATCGGGATTTCAAAAACAAGCGTTTCGCCTGAGACATCCTCAAATTTTAATCCGCCGGCCTCCTTCGACCTCGATATTTATCAGGGAAAAAATCCGCCGGCCTCCTTCAAGTTGGCACCGGGGGACAGGTTTACCAACTAAAAGAGAACCCTGGGCCCCAGCCCTTTCCGGGAAAAAATAAACACTTTACCTTTCTATTTACGCAGAATAATTTCGCCGGCCCTCAACAAGTCAAAACCGTGAGTAAACCAACTAGAAGATTATGGTGGGCTGCCTCCCCCCTGGGGTGGTCCAGTGCGCCCGCACGGACAGTTGGGCAACGCACTCGGTGCGGCCGGCCAGGGGCGCTCGAGAGACCCAACCGAGACCTCGAGACCCCGCCAGCCGACGCACCAGATCCACCAGGGAGGGAGGGCGGGAAGCTGGCGACGCCAGCCAAGAGCCCTTGGCCCGCAGACGAAGCACCGTACGCCAAGCGCCCTCCTGGGGCACCCTCGTCGTTTCGCAGACGCCAACTCCGAGCACCACGAGGTGTGCTTGGGCCCCCAGGGGATCCCCACGGGCCCACACGGGAGCCAGCGACACGGCGCCCCCCTTGCCAGGCCCTCGGGGCGCCAGGGAAGGCACAACACAACTACCCCCTCGGGAGCGAAAGCCGACACTTGATACCCCGCCTCGGACTCGGGCGGAAAACAATGCAGCCAGTAGCGACGAATCCCCGAATCCAGCCATGGCGACAAGGATGCAGCCTGCCCAGAATCTTCTTCCCCAGGAACCATGCTCAGGGACGACAAAGAGAACCCTGGGCCGATGCCCTTTCCGGGAAAAACGCACCTGCTCAACTAAAAGCTCACGCTTTACATCGCAGTTCATCTCAAAATAATTTCGCCTGCCCTAGAGCCATCGGGGCCGGGGGTTAACATACTAAAAGAGAACCCTGGGCCTAGGCCCTTTCCAGGAAAACAAGCGTTTCGCTCGGGACACCCTCAAACATAGAACAAACTATAACACAAAACAAGCGTTTCGCTCGAGACAACCTCAACAAGTTCTGCAAAACGAGCGCTTCGCTCGAGACATCCTCAGAAAACATGATCGACCCACGAACCTGGAAAGGAATATAGAAATGTAACGCATGGCAACATTTTCAAAGACACCTGATTGGGTGACGGGCAAGTGCAATGCTGATTGTATCGATCTTGATGTACCGTGCCGAGGGCTGTGCTGTGCTGCACCGTGCTGAATTGCGATGTGCCATGCCGCGGTTGTGCTCTATAGCGTCGTGGATCGAGTCTTCCTTTGCATCCGAGTCCTGACCGAACTGATCTGGATCTGAAGCTCGAGCTGCCTGAACACATAGTAGCTGCCCCAGAGCTAACTGACAGGGGGACATGCCAGGAGGACGCGCCGCGAAACGTCCCAAGGGACGCGCCAGGCGACGTCCCAACGGACGTGCCATGGGGTCGCACCGTAGGACGTGCCAAGGGGACGCGCTACGGGACATCCTCAAAATTCCTGCGCGCGGGACGTGGCGCGCGCGAGACATCCCCGGAATTCCTGCGAGCGGGACGTGAAAACAAACATTTCGCCTGAGACATCCTCTGAATTCTGGCCCCCCACGAGGCCCCCGCTCGAGACATCCCCCAAGTTTGCAAAAACCAGCGTTTCGCTCGAGACATCCTCAACAAATTATGAAAACAAGCGTTTCGCTCGAGACATCCGGTCAAAATCCAAGGACATCGTGGCAAAACAAACGAATTAGTCGAGACATCCTCAAAATTCCTGCGCGCGGGACGCGGCACGCACGAGACATCCTTGGAATTCCTGCGAGCGGGACGTGAAAACAAGCATTTCGCCTGAGACATCCTCTGAACTCTGGCCCCCCACGAAGCCCCCGCTCGAGACACCCCTAAATTTTGCAAAACCAGCGTTTCGCTGGAGAAATCCTCCACATACTATGTCAAACAAGCGTTTCGCTCGAGACATCCTGCCAAAATTCTAAGAAATCCTGATAAAACAAGCGAATTAGTCGAGACATCCTCAGAATTCCTGCGCGCGGGACGCAGCACGCGCGAGACATCCTCGGAATTCCTGCGCGCGGGGCGCTTTTCCGCGTCGCGGGCTCCAGACCCCGTTATTTGTCGAGGATTCTGCGAAAAACGCTCCGCACCCTTTTTTTTACAAGGGAAAACGGGGGTCTGCGGACCACGTTTTTTATCGAGGATCCGAGATGGGGGGCGCACTTTCCTCGAGAGGGCACGCACGAAACGAACTTTTTCGGACAAATAACACTTGACCTCTTTATTTACGCAGAATAATTTCGCCGGCCCTCAACAAGTCGAAACCGGAAGGTAAACCATCTAAAAGAGAACCCTGGGCCTAAGCCCTTTCCGGAAAATACTCCGCCGACCCTCGTCGACCCGTTAACTATCGCAAAATAATTCCGCCGGCCCTCTTCAAGTCGAGGCCGGGGGGTTAACCAACTAAAAGAAAACCCTGGGCCTAAGCGCCTTCCGGGAACTAGAAGAGAACCCTGGGCCCAGGCCCTTTCCGGGAAAAATCGTTTCCATACGATTTTTTGAATATTTTGAATACTCCTTCTGTAAAGGGACGTACCCGACTTAACCCCAGACCCGATCGATTTGTGAGAACCCCGCGCGGCCCGAAACACGGCAAACATCGCCCGCTGTGGAAAAATGCCGCGCCAGGATCTCCGGGAACCTAGGGGCTCGACCCCTTTCGCCTGGCCCGAACCTCAGAGGCGACGATAGGGGCGAATAACCCAGGGGAGAGCAATACTACATGTATTCAGGTGCGCCGATGATCTGTGTCTTCGAAAAAGCTCCAGCTCCCGCGCGAATACGTGTAATGCCCGCCCCTGGGCTATTCGCCCCTATAGTCGCCGCCGAGAACCCTGCAGGCGGGGCGCCTGCAGCAGCGCCACGTGCGGGGCCTCGAGGCCCGCGGCGCAGTCGGCGCGGTCCGGGTGCTCCGGGGCGGCCGGGCCGCCGGCATGGTGCGCGAGCAACGGCGCCGGCGGGCACGAGACCGCTGGCAGGGCGTCCGCCGGCGGCGGCGCAGTCTAGCGGGCCGAGGGCGGCGGCGGAAGAGGAGGAGGAGAAGGAGGAGGAGGAGGCGGAGCAGGAGGAGGGGGAGGAGGAGGAGGAGGAGGTGGGAGTGAGGAGGAGGAGGAGGAGGACGAAGAGGAAGAGGAGAAGGAGAAGGAGGAGAACAAGGAGGAAAAGGAGGAGAAGGAGGAGGAGGAGGAGGAAGACGAGGAGGGGGAGGATGCAGATGAGGGAAAGGAAAGGGAGGAGGAGGAGGAGGAGGAGGATAAAGAGGAGGAGGTGGAGCAGGAGGAGGGGGAGGAGGCAAAGGAAGAGAAGAGGATGGACAGAGAGGACGACGACGACGAGGAGACGAAGATAAGAGGAGAAGGAGCAGGAGAGAAACAAGGAGAAAAGAGGAGAAAGGAGGAAGGAGGAGGCGGAAGAACGAATGAGGGGGAGTATCAGATGAGGAAAGGAAAGAGGAGAGGAGGGAGAGGATGAGGAGGATAAAGAGGAGAGGTGGAGCAGGAGGGGGGAGGGGGAGGAGCAGAGGAGAAGGAGGAGGAGAAGATTAGGAGGAGGGGGAGAAAGGATGAGGAGGAGGAAGAGAAGTGGGAGAGGCAGGAAGACGACGAGAGGACGAGGAGAACGAGGAGAGGAATAAGGAAGAGGAGTACGGAAGGAGGCGAGGAGGAAAAAAAAAAAAAAAAAAAAAAAAAGAACTAAAAAACAAAAAGTGGATGGAGGCAGAACGAGAACGGAAAAGGGAAGAGGAGGAGAAGGGGAAGGAGAAGGAGAGGAGAGAATGAGAAAAGAGGAGGACGAGGGGGAACGAAGGAGGGAACAATGAGGAATAGAAGAAGAAGAAGAAGAGGAGACGAGAGGTGAAGGTAGGAGGAGGGTGAGGAGGAAGAGGAGGAGGAGGAGGAGGACGGAAATGAGGAGGAGAAGGATAGCCTAGGCGGCGGAGGAGGAGGAAAAGTGAAAAGGCGATGGAGGAGGAAGGAGAAAGAGGAGGAAAAGGAAGAGGAAGAGGGAGGAGGAGAGAGAGGAGGAGGAGAAGGAGGAGAGGAGAGGAGAGGAGGAGGAAGGGAGGATGAAGAAGGACGACGAGGAGGACGATGAGGACGAAAAAGAAGAGGAGAAGGAGAAGGAGGAAAAGGAGGAGAAGGAGTAGGAAGAGGAGAACGACGAGGACGAGGATGCGGAGTAGGAGGAGGATGAGGAGGAGGAGGAGGAGGAGGAGGAGGAGGCGGACGAGGAGCAGGAGGCGGGGAAGGAGGCAGAGGGGAAGGAGGAGGCAGAATGGGAGGAGGAGGAATAGGAAGAGGAGGAGGAGGAGGAGGAAACAGAGGAGCAAGGGGAGTGGGAGGAGGAGGAGGAGGAAACAGAGGAGGCGGAGGAGGAGGAGGAAGGCAGGGAGCAGGAGGAGGAGGAGGACGACAAGGAGGAGGAGGCGGGGGAGGAGGCAGAGGAGGAAAAGGAAGAGGAAGAGGAGTAGAAGGAGGAGGAGGAAGAGGACGACGAGGAGGCTTAGGAGGACGAAGAGGAATAGGAGAAGGAAAAGGAGGAGGAGGAGGAAACAAATAGGAAGGAGGAGAGGTAGGAGCGGGAGGCGGAGCAGAATGAGGAGGCTGAGGAGGAGGAGGAGAAGGGAGAGGAGGAAGAATATGAGGAAGAGGAAGAATAGGAGGAGGAGGAATAATAGGAGGAGGAGGAGGAGGCGGAGGAGGAGAAGGGGGAGGGGGGAGGAGAAGACAGAAGAGGAGGAGGAGGAGGAGGACGAGGAGGAGGACGAGGAAGAGGAGGAGGAGAAGGGGGGAGCCAGAGGAGGAAACGGAAGAGGAAGAGGAAGAGGAGGAAGATGAGGGGGAGGAGGATGAGACCGACGAGGAAGACGAGGAGGAGGAAGAGGAAGAGGAGAAGGAGAAGGAGAAGAAGGAGGAGGAAACGGAGGAGGAGGAAGAGGAGGACGACGAGGACGACGAGACGGAGGAGGAGGGAGAGGATGCAGATGAGGGAAAGGAAGAGGTCGATGAGGAGGAGGAAGAGGAGGCGGGGCAGGAGGAGGGGGATGAGGCAGAGGAGAAGAAGGAGGAGGAAGAGGAGGAAGACTGGGAGACGCCGAGACGGTCGCCGCTGCTACAGAGATGCCGTTGCAGGATCCTCCTCATCCGTCTCATCCTCCTCATCCTCCTGTCGCTCCTTATTGTCCTTCTCCCCTCTTGATCACCCTCCCCTACATGCGGAGGGGGGAGGGGGGGGAGGAGGAGGAGAAAGAGGAGGAGGAGGAGGAGGAGGAGGAGAAACAGGAGGAGGAGGAGGAGGAGGAGGAGGAGGAGATGGAGGAGGGAAGAACACGCACTAGCAGCTGGGGTGTGGGCAGACCTCGGGAGCCGCCACCTGACCACGTGGCCCCGCTGCCCGATCAGTTTCGGAAGGAGGCCAACGAGCTGTCGAGTTCAGCGTCGGGGTCGGCCTCGAGCGACGGTCCTGCTGATCTCGAGAAGGTTCGGATCCTCCTCCTCCTCCTCCCATCCGCCTCATACTTCCTCCTCCTCCTTTCCCTCCTCACCAGCCTCCTCCTCCTACTACTCAAGCATAATCATCCTAATAATACTTGTACCACGTACAATTACGATCCCCCCTCCCTCATCCTCATCCTCATCCTCAACAGATCCTCCTCCTCCGCCTCCTCCCTCGTACTTCTCCCCGCGTTCTCGATTTACTACTCAGATTCACATCATCATCTTCATCCTCATGATACTCCTCCTCCTCCTCCTCCTCCTCCTCCTCCTCCTCCTCCTCCTCCTCCTCCTCCTCCTCCTCCTCCTACGTATCCTCCGCCCGTTTCTTTACGTTGCGCTCAGCATCAAGAGCTTCTGAAGCTGTTCGAGGCGTGCAACCAGCAGCGCGAGGAGGCCGACGAGATCGACAACGCGCCTGACGGGTACCCCAGGGGCGACTTGCTGGGCTGGTTGGCGTCCGTGGGCTTCGACTTTCCCGCCCGCCAACGGCACGGCTGGCTCCAGGCTCTCGGGGTGGATCAAAACGCACGGGACCCCAGAGAGGCGACAAGAATACGACCAGCTGCACCCGACAACCAAAGCAGCTTGGCGCAGGGACTGGGCCGAGGAGCGCTACGAGGTGCTCAACGAATGGAGGAGCAAAGTGGAGCGCTACCAGGAGACCGCGGCCAAGACGTACCCGCTCGTCAACATCGACACGATGATCCAGAAGGAGGCGGGGGGGAGGGGCGCTACCCTTTGGTGATCAGAGGCTGCCTGCGCATCGCCGAGGCGTGCGTTCGGCACTGCCCTCCGTGGGTCCAAGTATCTGCGCAGAGCGGGGCGCTGCTGCTTCGCTACATGGAGATCGAGGACCGCCAGGGTATGGTCAAGCACTGGGATACCAACCAGGAGGACAACAATGGAGACGGTGGTCGCGGATCAGCCTGCCGACGCAGTCGCGACGCAGCGAGCCAGAACCTGCACAGAAGAGGTCAAGCCATTGACCAGGGGGGGCAGCAGCAGCACCTATGACGCCACCGCCAGTCGAGAAAGGCAACGCCAAGGGCAACGGGAAAGACAAGGGCAAGGACGTGAAGGCCAAGTCCAAGGCCAAAGACGGCAAAGGCAAGGAAAGAAATGTCACAGGCAAGGTCCCCAAGACATCCAAGAAGGAGAAGAGCTTGGCCAAGAAGGTCGAGGACCTCCTGGGCAACGACATGAAGATCCTCATGACCGCCAAGAATATCATCTCCAAGATCGACAAGCAGGACGACGAGTAGAAGTGGGCCGAAAGCGAATTCGGGAAGACCCTCCGCAATGCTTACAAGATCGCCCAGGACGGCACCGACAACGACGAGACGCTGCAGAGTGTCATCATGTACGGCGTGAAGAGCTACATCAACAACTGCGACAGTCAGAAATCTCACAAGTCCAGCCTGGATGACGCGTGCGCCCACGTCAACCGCATCCGCCAGATGAAGGATCTCATGATGCGCTGGTGTACAACACGACGGGCTACTCTGCAAGAACACGTACGTCGGCTGCATCAGCGTTCTGATGGAGGGGGTCGACATAGAATGCATTCGCTGGCGTGGACTCGCTAGCAACGGGTTTCGACTGCAGTCCAGGGGGCCGAGGAAAAACCGAGAACCACTTCCACAAGCAAGTGTGAAGTTCAAAAAGGCATTCTGAATGTTCTGGGCACCACACTGCGGATTCTGGAGAGTCTGGGCACCCCATGGGCACACCTCAATGAGGCCACCGCCACGATGAGGCTGCTAGGAGGTAGCAACGAATGCAAATTAGCAAATCAGTACGCCTACAATGCCT
>CAUYUJ010017226.1:111619-116619 GCA_963575745.1 Prorocentrum cordatum
AAGTGATGGGGTCGTGGTCGTGCTGTGTGAGGTCGGCGGGGTGTGTGTGTGGGTTTGGCAATTGCTGGGGTGGGGTGCGTGCTGGGGTTGTGGTCGTGCCGGGGTGTGGTCGTGCTGGGGTGTGGTCGTGCTGGGGGGTGGTCGTGCTGGGGTGTGGTCGTGCTGGGGGGGTGGTCGTGCTGGGGGGTGGTTGTGCTGGGGCGTGGTCGTGCTGGGGCGTGGTCGTGCTGGGGCGTGGTCGTGCTGGGGTGTGGTCGTGCTGTGGTGAGGTCGTGCTGGGATGTGGTCGTGCTGGGGTGTGGTCTTGCTGGGGTAGGGTCGTGCTGGGGTCGGGTCGTGCTGGGGTGTGGTCGTGGCTGGGTGGTCCGCACACCTGTATTTATCGATAGGTCGTGCTGGGGTGTGGTCGTGGCTGGGGTGTGTGTGCGGGATGTGATCGTGCTTAGAGGCTGTGAGTCCCACGTGCTGGGGCGGGGTCGGGGGGGCGTTGAGGTCGTTGTTGGATTGGGTCGTTGCTGGGTTGCGTTCCGAAACCCTGTGATTATCGATAAGGGTCAGATTCTGGGGAGGGGTCGTGCTGGGGTGTGGTCGTGCTGGGGTGTGGTCGTGCTGGGGTGTGGTCGTGCTGGGGTGTGGTCGTGCTGGGGTGTGGTCGTGCTGGGGCGTGATCGTGCTGGGCGTGGTCGTGCTGGGGTGTGGTCATGCTGGGGGTGTGGTCGTGCTGAGGTGTCCCGCACCCTGTGATTTATCGATCGGGATTTCAAAAACAAGCGTTTCGCTCGAGACATCCTCAAAAATAATTTCGCCGGCCTCCTTCGACCTCGATATTCATCAGGGAAAAATTTCGCCGGCCTCCTTCAAGTTGGGCACGGGGGACTATGTTTACATACTAAAAGAGAACCCTGGACCTTTGCCCTTTCCGGGAAAATCATCATCATCGGAAAACCATCATCATCATCATCATCATCATCATCATCATCATCATCATCATCATCATCATCATCATCATCATCATCATCATCATCATCATCAACCTCATCATCATCAACATCATCCTCATCGGGACACAATCATGATCAGCATCATCAACATCAACATCATCATACTCATCATCATCGGGACACCATCATCGTCATCATCATGATCATCGGATCCATCAGCCATCATCTATCATCCACCACCATCATACATCACGTCATAGGGGACCCATCAGCATATCATCCATAATCATCATCATTCATCGTATTCATCATCAACCTAATCATCATAATCGACATCATTACATCACTTCAATCATCATCATCGGAACAAAACATCATCACCATTTCCAATAACATCATCATCATCATAATAATAATCATCATCATCATCATCATCATCATCATCATCATCATCATCATCATCATCATCATCATCATCATCATCATCATCATCATCATCATCATCATCATCATCATCATCATCATCATCATCAGCATCAGCATATCAGCATCATCATCAGCATCAGCATCATCATCATCATCATCATCATCATCATCATCATCATCATCATCATCATCATCATCATCATCATCATCATCATCGCGGGACACCGCGGGACACCGGCGTGACACCGCGGGGCAACGCGGGACACCGCGGGACACCGCGGGACACCGGTGGGACACCGGCGGGACACCGCGGGCCACCGGCCGCCCGGAAGGGAGACATTTGGTCCGGCCGCGCCTCAGCCACACGGGACACCAGCGGGACACCGGCGGGACACCGCGGGCCACCGGCCGCCCAGAAAGGAGACATTTGGTCCGGCCGCGCCTCAGCCACAGGAGACTTTCTCTCGCCCGCCCACGCAGCTTCGCCTCGCCCGCACGGCACGCACGAACACGAAACCGAAATCGATTTCCCGGTAAGGGGGCTCTCCGTTCCACTTCGATCTCACCCCCTCACCTCCGATATATATATATATATATACACCTATACGACCACCCTTCGGGTGATAAGGAGGTTCGGGGGGGGGAGGAACCAACGTCTCACTCGATCGGTCTCACTATCGATCTCACACCCTCACCTCCGATGTGTGTGTGCGTGTGTTTGGTTAAACTCGACCCGGAAGCGCTCAGGGCTTCGTTGCATCGTTTTGTGCGGGTGTGCAAGTAAAGTGCTCGCCACCATCAGCGTAGCAATACATGCTCAAACTACGTGTCAGGCCGCAAAACGAAACGATCTAGCAACGCGCCCCTGGAGCCAGATGTCCGGGCACACAGCTGGGAGCTGGGCGGCGTCAGCACTGTTTCGTGGGAGAGGCCGGCTGGGCCGTCGGGGTCATGCACGTTCGAGCAGGAGCGCCATGGTGCAGAGCTGGAGGATTTTATTGTTCTACAGTACGCAAGTGGCTTCTTGAGCGCAGAATCTATTTGCACGATGGCCTGGCACGCCGTTGGAGCAGGGGCCAGGGGTTCTGGTTTGAGTAGGCTCGCTCTCAATCCTGATAGTCAGACGGGTGCGTTTCAGCAACATCTGGATCGTGTTTTGCCGCAGAATGCTGAAGTGGAATTGATGGACGTACTCCTGCCAATGTACGCGAATGGCATACGGCAGGACCCCATGTTCACGAACGCACAACTTAAGTTAAGTAAGGTAGGGGAGGGGGTAAACGGCGGGAGGACCAGAAGGAAGGACTCGAGGAGGTGCGCCCCCACAAAGGAAGACTCATATGACAGTGGCTCCCCCGCACGAGTGTCAGGATCAGAGATTCATCTCGTCTTTCTTCCAACCGAATTCGCTTCCCGACAGGGGTCCGCGACTCACTGTCGGTTGTTTCACTGAACCTCACCATTTTGCACACGAACATCGACAGTTTCTTTAGTCATCGTGCCGAGCTTGAGGCTCGTTTGTCTTTTTTTTCCGCCCTCCCCTTGCTTGTTCTGATCAATGAGACCAAACTCGACAGATCTTGCCCAACGCCGTGCCTGAGCGGGTATCCTTTGATTAACCGTAGGGATAGAAACGCCCACGGAGGTGGAGTTCTTATCGATAAATTTGCATGTTTAGTCTCTTCACTTCCTTGTTCGACTCAGGCCGAAATTTTATGGACATTGATTCATTCTCAATGCGGGCCCATTTTAATTGCATGTTGGTACCGTCCGCTCTCAGCAAAGTGGTCCCGACACGCGTCGGAACCGTTCTCGTTGGAGACCTGAATTTACACCATGCTCAGTGGCTACGCCTTCCAGACACACTAGCCCGGAGGGAATCGCGATGCAGAATTGGTGTTCATTACATGGTTTTCAAAAATAAGCTTTTGGGGTCCTCGTCGGACCACTTGGGGGCCTCTTGCAGCCTCCTGTGGGCCTTGTGGGGGGACCGCTCTGCTGTTGGGTCGCGTTCCCTTTCTTGGGCCTCTCTTGGGGCTCTTGGGGCCCGCTCGGGCCGTCTTGGGCGCCTCAAGCACCGTCTTAGGGCCCTCGCGGGCCGTCTTGGGGCCCTCTTGGAGGCCTCTTCCTCTATGTGGGAGCGGTATTGGAAGCCTCTTGGGCCGTCTTGGAGCATCGGGATGCCAAAAGGCAGAAAAAATTAAAACCCGTCAAAGCCCAATCGTAAAACAATGAGTTGTGCCTCTTGGGGCCACCTTGGGAGATCTCTTGGAACCTCGTCAGCCCTCTTGGGAGCTTCTTGGGAGCCTCTTGGATCCGATTGGGGGCCTCTTGGGACTTCCCGAGAACCTCTCGGGGTAGAAAGCTCGGATTCTCGGTTCGTCGTTCCCTTCTTGGGCCTCTCTTGGGGCCGTCTTGGGGCCCTCTAGGGCCGTCTTGGGCGCCTCAGGCACCGCCTGGGGGCCCTCGTGGGCCGCCCAAGGCCCTCTTGAAAGCCTCTTCGGCTATCTTGGAGCTGTCTGGGAGGCCTCTTCCTCCTCCTCGTCCCCCTCCTCTTCCTCCCACTCCAGCTCTCTCCTCCTGATCTTCCTCCTCCTCCTCCTGCAGCGTGTTCCGGAAGGCTCCCGCCGGAACATGCTGTGCACAAGTGCTGTCACTGCTCCCGCCACCGTGGCCTGGGTGGTGGGTCAGAGGCATCATGGGTGTTGGTTTGGATCTCGTAGTTGGCCTGTCGGGGACGTCGTGAAGGCAGTTTCGCAGCTTCTCGGTAGCCGTTTTGGGACCGTTGTGGGGCCTCCTCGGGGCTGTTTTGTGGCCTCTTTAGGCCTCGTTTGGGCCTCCTGGGTGCCTCTTGGGGGCCTCCTGGGGCCTCTTGGGGGCTCCTTGGGGCCTCCTGGGGCACTCTTCAAGCGGGAGGGTCGAATTTTGGAGTCGTGGTCCCCCTCTTGGGCGCATCTTGGGGCCGTCTTGGGGCTCTGTTGGGCTGTCTTGGGCGACTCTGGGGCCGTCTTGGGGCCCTCTTGGGCCGTCCTGGGGCGCTCTTGGGGGCCTATTGAGCCGTCTTGGAACGTCGGACAGCCGAAAAGGCTGGAAGGCCAAAATCGCTCGAAAACCTTATGAAAATTGACGATTTCGGCCTCTTGAAGCGCTCTGGAAAGGCGTCTTGAAGCGTCGTGGAGTGCCTTGGGGGGCCTCTCGGGCCATCTTGGGTCTATCTTGGTAGTCCTGGAGCGGGCTTTCGGCGACTCGTGGCCCGCTTGGGCCGTCTTGGGAGCCTCTGGAGGCCCTCCTGGACTATTTTGGACCTCCCCGGCCGCCCCGTCCTCCCATAGGGGGTCGGAGGCGGCGGCCTCCGAGGCCCAGGACGCGGAAACCCATTAGAAACACAGGGAAAGTGAGCCCCGGAGCCCCCATGGGGGGCGCAGGTCCACTCCTGGCGGCCTCGCTCCTGTTCCGCCGGCACATATATATATATATATATATAATATATATATATATACATATATATAGTATATATATATATATATATATATATATATGCGTGTATGTATGCATGTGTATATGTTTAGATCGTGTATGGATGTATGTATGTATGTATGTATGTATGTATGTATGTAGTACCCGAGCCAGAAA
>CAUYUJ010017226.1:121619-124119 GCA_963575745.1 Prorocentrum cordatum
CCCTGCTCATGGCATGAGGGAACACACGTGTCACGCTGACACGTTCTTGTCTCCAGGTGGCCTTGTCCCCAGGTGCCGTGTCCCCAGGTGGCCCCAAACTTGTGCAAGGGTTGCACAGATGGTGCGGCCTTTTTCAAAAAGGGGATCTCGCTGGCCACCCCGTTGAAATATATGATAGTAAATTTCCGCACTCCTTCGTAGTCCCTAGAAGAATACAACGCAGCTCACGTTACAAAACCGGACTCTCGACTGAATGGCAGGCTCAAAGGTTACTCGTCTATGAAGCGGGTGCCTCTTGTAGCGAAATGGAGACTCGGCCCGAACTAATGAAAGAGGGACTTCTGACACGAAAGGTGTATTGCAGCATCGTTGATGCAGATTGGGGTTACTCTGGTCTTCCTCATCATCCTCATGCCATCCTTCCTCGTATCCTCCTCCTCCTCGTCCTCCTCCTCCTCATCATCATCAGCATCGTCAGCATCATCATCATCATCATCATCATCAGCATCATCATCATCAGCATCATCATCATCATCATCAGCAGCATCATCATCATCAGTATCATCACCATCATCATCATCATCATCAGCAGCATCAGCATCATCATCATCACCATCACATCATCATCATCAACATCATCATAATCATTATCAGCATCAGCAGCATCATCACTATCATCATTCAAATCATCATTATCAGCATCATCATCATCAACATCACCAGCGTTATCATCGTCATCACCAGCATCATCGTCACCATCATACACATACCCATACTTCTACTACCCGAACGCATACTCAAATTCAGCATCCTGATCCTCCTCATCCCCCTCATCAGCATCATCATCATCAGCATCATCATTGTCATCATCAGCAGCAGCATCAGCAGCAGCATCATCATCATCTCCACCATTACACTCATCCTCGTCCTCATCATCATCATCATCACCACCATCACCACCACCGCCATCAACATCATCAGCATCATCAGCATCATCAGCATCATCAGCATCATCATCAGCAGCTGCATCGCAACCATCATCATCATCATCCTCATCAGCATCAGCATCATCAACATCATCATCATCATCATAGTCATAGCATCAACATCACATTCATCATAGCATCATCTTCATCATTGTCATCATCAGCATCCATCTTCGTATCCGCGTCATCATCATCAGCGGCAGCATCATCACCACTATCACCATCACCGTCACCGTCATAATCATCATCAGTATCATCAGCAGCAGCATCATCAGTATCATCATCACTACCATCGTCATCACCATCATCATCATCATCAGCATCATCATCATCATCATTATCGTCATCCTCAACATCATCATCCTCAAATGTCATATTAACAGGCTCATCGTCCTCATCATCCGCATCAGAATGATGATCATAATCATCGTCAGCAACTTTACCATTACCATAATCAGGATCATCGTCATCATCATCCTCATCAGCAGCATCAGGATCATCATCAGCATCATCATCATTAGCATCATCATCAGCAGCATCAGCTTCAGCACCATCATCATCAGCATCATCACCATCATCATCATCATCACCATCATCATCATCAGCATCATCGTCATCCACGTCGTCGTTTTCGTCGTCGTCGTCGTCTGTCACAGCATTGTCGTTATTTATCAGCAGCAGCAGCAACAGTAACAACAGCAGCAAAAGCAGCTGCATGCCTCCTCTGTCCCCTCCCTGCCCTCACTCCCTCACTCCCTCCTCCTCCCTCACTCCCTCACTCCCCCACCCTTCTCCCTCACTTCCTCCTCCTTCGCCCCTCCATTCCTCCCCCGCCCTCCCCCCGCCCCACCCCTCCATCCTCGTCGCCCTTGCCCCTCCACGTGGGGGGGGCGCGGGGGCCCGCGCCAGAGCCGCGGCCGCGAGGGCGGCGGCGGCCGGCGCCGCCAGGAGCCGCAACCCGGGGGCGCGAGTCATCGATACCTGCGCCGTGCGCCTGGCTCCCTCGACCCCCCTGACCTCGGCCTGGCCTACTTCTCCTCCTCCTCCTCCTCCTCCTCCTCCTCCTTCCTCCTCCTCCCCTTTCTCAATCATCATTTTCCATCTCCTCATCACTCTTCCCTCCTCCTCCTCCTCCTCCTCCTCTCCTCTCTCCTCCTCCTCCTCCTCCTCCTCCTCCTCCTCCCTCCTCCTCCTGCTCCTCGTCTCCCTTCTCACTCATCACTCCTCCTCCTCTCCTCCTTCCTCCTCCTCCTCCTCCTCCTCCTCCTCCTCCTCCTCCTCCTCCTCCTCCTCCTCTCCTCCTCCTCCTCCTCCTCCTCTCTCCTCCTCCTCCTCCTCCTTACTCCTCCTCCTCCTCCTCCTCCTTCCTCCTCCTCCCTCCTCATCCTCACTCCTCCTCCTCCTCCTCCTCCTCCTCCTCCTCCTCCTCCTCCTCCTCCTCCTCGTACTCCTCCTTTTCCCGCCCTCCTCCTCCTCCTCCTTCCTCCTCCTCCTCCTCCTCCTCCTCCTCCGCC